>LRSR01009488.1:0-19697 GCA_001579985.1 Hypsibius dujardini | reverse complement strand
CTTTCGCAACTTCGACTTCGAGTGCTCATACTCGACTGCGAGTGTATGTAGAGGGTGACTGCGAGTGTATGTAGAGGGTGACTGCGAGTAGGGACTTCGACTGCGCTTGAGAGAGAGAACGCATACCGCGACCAAGTTGCTGTGCACAGAGCGTTCGGTCTAAAATAAGAGAACGTACGTAAGCTTAGTAGACTGAACCGTGCTTGTTGATGGCAGAACAACGAAATACAGCGGACTCTTCGTTGTTGTCGTTTCGCAAAATGTTTTTTACCTACACTAGTGCGAGTAGTACTTGTACATACTTTCTGTAGGCATCCGTCATGTTTCACATTGATTTGGCAATAATTGTAGTTTTTTAGCTGAGAAATCGAATTCTGTAAAGTATGTCCCAGTTTGTCGGCGGAGGCGACAGCATCGCGGCTAGCTTGGGATATACCATGAAAGATAATCCTCCTTCGCATCGTCAGTCTTATTCCCGCGCTCGACCGACTGACTCCGCAAGAAACGGAAAAACTCCCGCGTCAGATGCAAAAGCCGACTCGCATCTCGATGGACGGGAGCAGGAGCAAACTCTGCAGCGACCGAACGGCGGATTTGACGCCGCACAATCGATCAATCAACCGTATCAGGTGCCTTTTATCCTGTCCACTTTCCCTTGGATTGTGTTAACAACCGCCGAAGCAGCTCTTCTCTCCGTACACGGGCAAAACCTTCTATCACAAGATCCCCGTGATGCGGAAGAATCATGCCATGCTGTGCTGGATGTTGTATTGTATGATTTCCCCCCGGAGATTTTTCTTCAGCGTCCTGTGTTGATTCAAGGGTTTTTCGCCTTGCTTGAGTCAAAGGATATCGCGTTATCAACTCCGGCCTTTGCTTGTCTGGCGGAGCTCACTCAGAGATTCGCGGCGCGGTTTTATCAAGCTACTATGGGTGGAGGAGGCGGCGGCGTTTTGCAGGGAAGAAGTTTGAGTCTGCACGGCGGTGGCGATGGAGATTGTAGTATGTCAGTATCGACAACCGGGACCGGGATGGCGGGTAAGGAATCGCAGTCTTACTCGAGATCTTCGATGGCGTCAATTCTGTCGAGTCGCTCGTCACTGGAAGCAGCTGCTTGGAGAGAGTCGCTGTCGTCTTCGGATGCTTCGAGGTATTTTTGCTCGGGACAGTGATTTTACTCTTAATGTTTCTGTTGATTGCTTTATTGATTGATTGATTAGTCGGTCATTGATGTTCCGTGGTGTTTTGGGCTGGCTGGTTCATCTCATTATCGAACGGTAATGCACTGCCGCCTAAAATAACTCAAGGTAACGCTCTCGTGCGTTTCAGCATTGCCATTCTTAAGTGCAATTTTGGGGGGCCAGTCGAGATTTTGACAATTAAATTTTTGTATAGATAATCGAGCCCGAAGGATTGCCCACCGGGAAATTCTATGTTTTGGTTGAAATAACTTTAATTCTAACTGCATTTATTTTACAGACGGTCGACTTCATCAGAGGCAGTCGAGATGGAATCTCCTGAAGAGACGCTCAAGCTTCAGCTCCGACAAATACCCCTTCCCGTGTATCTCTGCGCTGTGATCGACGCCTGCCTGAACCTTCTCACAGATGAAACCCCGCTGGGGATATCCAAACCCCTTCACCTCCTGGATCTCGCAGCACGGCATCTTCGTTCCACCGTGCACAGTACTGTCTGGACAACGGACTCACCAGACAGCCGAAAAATGGCCGAGAATCTCCTCCACTCCCTGCAGGCTGCCGGCAACCGCGTTATGTTCCACGCCAAACGCACAGAACGAGTCCTCCATGAAGCCCGCCTATCCCGTCTCATCTACATCGGTTTATGTAAAACGATTTTCGTCCTGTCCGATTTAGTTCCGGTGACTCAAATCGAAAGTATTCCCGGCTCCTTCCGTGCCTGCCTGCCTTGGATCTGCCAAGATGAAGGCTTGGCGTTGTCTTATCCGGCGATAAGGGAGGGCCTGTCTCCGTATCTGAAAGCCTCACATCCACCCGGGTGGGAGATCTACCGACAGGCTAAAGAGATCTCTGCAGCAATGAGCGATGCCTGTCAGTTCCTGCACGACACCACCGAGTCCTCGTCGTGCACGTATCAGTCGGACGCGGAGAAAGCTGTTCAGGCACTACCCTCACTCGTTTACCACCAGAGTGAGGTCTTCATCCAAAAATGCTTCCAGTTATGCTCCGACGCCTTGGGAAGGGGAGCGACAACTGACAATACCAAGCCGTTTACGCATTTGATGCTGCGCTTGCTGGCCTACCCGAACTCGGCGGTACAGAAGCAGGTGTACGAGATTCTGTGGCATTTCTGTCGGGCTGTGTTAAATGTGAGGACAGCAGCTGATCCGACGAGAACGCCGGGATATGACGTGCTGTTCTTGGCGGGATCGAAGCCGTTGCTGAGAGAGATAATATTGTACGGACTCTTCCAATCGGATACGAGGGTGTTCGCGCAGAATATCTTGTCGCTGTTGAGCCAGAAGTTTCTGATTAACAATGCCGCGGTGTGGAATCGGCTTCGTGCGGCTATGAAACCGCTTTTCTGTGGAGTCTTCATTCATGCCGACTTAGGTAGACCTACGAAAATGCATTACCGTAATGAAAAAACTTATTATTTCTCGTATTCTGTTTTATGACTTACCGTCTGTTTGTCATGTCTCTTCACTATTAATTACTTTTTTGCTTTTGTTGTCCTGGGCATTGAGTTAATCCGTTCTACCTTACAGACACCGATTTTGGAAGGCGTGTGGTATCATTCAGTCAAGAGCAGGATGAAGACAATGCCCTCTTCGATGACACCACACGTGGTCGAGCTGCCTACAGTCTGATGTTCCATCACAACCGCCTCATCCGTGGTCACGCCACTGATTTGATACTTCGCCGGATTGGTGAATTTCGAATTCACGGCGACACTCTGATATCGGAAGCACAATACGTTTTTGACACAGACGACTCCACCGAGCCATTCTCCACCGAAACGTTGGAGAGAGGATTGAAGGTCTGGTCGGACAGTAGGATGGACATTGCCGTTCGCTGGACTGCACTGCGACAGATCTACATCCACCTAAGGCGGCCGGTCGCGCAGGAGAGCTTTGTGCGGTTGAAAGGTCCACAGAGCTTGTTCGCCATGCTGAGCGTCATCGCTAGTGGCACGGAGAAGGACTGGAGCGTGGAAAATATGGCTCTTTTGTTGGACTCCGTATTGGCGGTTGTGTACTATAACGATAGTAAGACAATTTGTCCTTCTTACGGTCGATTTGTCTACCTGTCTATCTGCCTGTCTGTTGCCTGCAAGTTTGGTTTTCAGCCTGTTTGTCTTTCTTTCTTGTATCTCTGTAATACTAATCAAATCTATTGATCACCACCTAGCTGACCTTCCTTCAGCCAGTTTGACTTTCTGATGCATACTGATTCTGATGTAAACATCTTTTCGTTGACAGAATGGCGTTTGGATAACTGCCACGAGCTGAGGCTGTATGATGTTGTGATAGGCGCCATGTCTCACGTCCATACCGGCAGCGTCCACTGGTGTAAAGTTCAGTCCGCCGGATCTTCCATAATCTTTCTGTTATCATTTGCCGATGTGCTCCTGCGGAAGGACGGCTCTCTGTCCATCTGCTGCACCTTTTACCGATCCGTCTTATTCCCCCTGACCCTGATGTTCCACGATTTCAACAAGGACACAAAGGGCGCCAATTGTGACCTCCTTCGGTCACCAGTCGCGGAGATGCTTGTGCTGCATTGGAACGTCACTTTAGCCGGCGGGATCAACCAGTTTCTTTCTGCGGAGAATCGCGACGTCTTGGAGGCGGATTTCGCACCTCGTCTGGTCATCGATGACCGAGCCAAGGATCTCATCAGGGTGACGCATCCTCACTTTGGCTTTGTGAGTGCCTGCCGGCAGTTGGAGTCGGCTAAACACCACAGCGAAGCTGTTGAGGCACTGGACATCATGTCGGCGTACCTACTGTTGTGGCCCTTTCTTCCTAAGGAAAAGATCGAAGATATCCCGGTGGGAGTGGAAAGTTGTTTCCGGTACATCACGGTGTTGCCGCACAATTCGTCGGATCTGAACCTGCTGCGGGCCGTTGCAGACTTTGTTATAGTTGGAATTGAAAGGTAACTAAAAGAGCAATAATAGTTTGTGAGGCAGCAGTTTGCATCCACCGCAAACTAAGTCAGCCTATTTTTGATTTAGGTTTGTGTCTGCAGGTATCAAATCACGGGCAAATGTGGTCCACTTCCGCAGTGGCTGACATCTTTGGTCATCGATCACGGAAGCCTTTTCCTGGAGGCTGTCCGGAAAGCCAATAAAGAACTCTCCCTACTGTCATCAGGCCGTGCATCGCTCCGAGTGCCTTACATTTTGGCGAATAAGTCCTTCGTGACGTCGGCTTGGCGGTGTTTCGGCATCGTCCCGCAAATCAAGGGCGATGACGAATTGGACGTATTGGAGCTGCTCGAGCTGTTTGTCGAAACCCTTCGGACTACGCTGATCCTGCCGACAGTCGACTTCGGAGCCCTTGGACGGGTGTGCCGGTCTGTTGCGCATTACTGCGGCTTGCCTTCGGTACTGAAAAACTAACACATATATAGTCTTAGTGCTGCGAGTCAGATAAGCGATCTTTTTTTAATAGTTGAAAAACCGTTTGATTTGCAACATTAAAGGTATACTTTGATTTTATTTAATATTATGAAAATAATGCAACCTTTGAAAGCATATTTTCACTTAAAGACTCAAAATTTACTTTAAATATCTGGACTCTGGATATTGTATTTATTTTTCCTATAAGTTAGCAAAAGTATAAATATTAGTAGTTATTTAAATATCGTCAAATTAATCGAGAATTCCATTTATTTTGCTCTTGGTTTTTCAGATTGCGAGACAACCGGAAACCATCTCATTTGTGCCGGTCCTCATCACAACCCTCCAAGTGGCCCATCAAAGCAACCCCGACGCCACATCCTCCTTCACCGGGCGCTCGGTCATTCAAGCGTCGTCACTCGCGCTTTTGACGCTGCTGACCTATCAAGTAGAGAATGAGCTCTTCCCTGCAATGCTGGAGTCGTGGAAAGACGAAACCGGTACCCTGTCCTGGCTGATTGCCATTTGGGCCAATCGCGACCCGCTGGTTCGATCCACCGGACTCAGCCTCGCTGCCGGGCTGAGTCAAACCAAGGAAGGCCGCTCCCTCATTATCGCCTCTTTCAAATTCGTGCCTGGTGGAGTGTGGAATGCAGCGCTGAGTTTCCTCTTCAGCGCCGACGAACCGGATCTGGTCAAATACGGCGCCGTCAACCTACTCTCTGCCATGCTGCGCTCCGACCTGAAGCGGGTTGATTTGGCACTCCGCGATGACACGAAGAACGTCAATTTAGAGGGCACCGAAGCGCTGTGTGCCATGCTGGATCAGCTGGGATTCTACCGAGCGGTCCTGCAAGTCTGCCAGAGTTTCGACGGGACTCGGAAAGCGCGGATGCCGACGGAGTACCTGTTGGGCGCAGTGTTCAATTTGTGTGGAACATTGGTGAAGTTGGTCGGGAGGAGGGCTGTGGTGAACTTAAAGGGGCTCAAGTTCTTTCATTCTGCCCTGCATGTTTGCTTTTTGGTGAAAGTGCTCATCCAGGAGTCGGCGAAGCTGCCAGATCGGTTGAATATGTTCCGCGATTTGTTCGGGATGGTTGGGCAGGCGGTGCAGGCGGATGAGAGTATTACGGAAATTGTTTCTTACAGTAAGTCTCGGATGCCCTTTGTAAGCACGCGTATGCGTATTTCTTCTTTTATCAGCGGCCAATTAGAAGATCTGCTGAGCAAGCGAGCTCAACCAATCACAATCACAACACTTGCTTAGGCGGAACGGAGTAGTGAAGCACGATTGTTAGCGAAGTACATGCACATTAGCATTTAGTTCAAATCATTTCCCCAAATTTTACCTTTTATATCTTTGTTCGACTTCACAAATTTGGAAATTCAGTTTCGAATTTCGGTGAGAATTCCTTGTAATATAAAGGATCAATCGCTAAGTAAAGGGGCTGTCTAAACAAATTTGCACTTTTGATTGTTCTTTAACGGCGGTACTTTTATAAAGTTCGATGCAGTCAGGATGCAGGATTTTTCGTGATTTCATTAATTAAAATTTTATGTTTATTTAAATTAAAGAGATTTTTTTCAGACGTTTTCAGAGAACAGTGAAGATTTATTAGGTAGCGCGGCCAAACACGATCGAGTCTGGAGTTATATGATCAGTCTATTATTATTTTACTTCGACGTTTCTTTGTTCCTCTCGTCTTTTCTGTCTTGTCTGTCTGTCTGTCTGTCTGTCTGTCTGTCTGTTTGCCTGCCTGCCTGTTTGTCTGTCTGCCTGTCTGTCTGCCTGTTTGTTTATCTGCCCGTCTGTCTGTCTGTCTGCCTGTTTAGATATCTGTCTTTGTTCTGATTTCATGTCTGAACTTTTGGGATAATACGAATTAGCCCGCGGCCTTCATTAACCTTAGCTTGCAGTAGAACAGCTCGCTTGTTCTTCGTTTAATTTGCCTATCCGCGTGTCTATGCTTGCATCTGGCCTTGGCCTGTAAATAATTATTATTTTTTCATTCGGCTAATTGATAAAGTCCTCTCGAACGGTGTCTCTGTATTTCGCACTATGATTACCGAATGGTGTGAGTGGTATCGCTCTTAAATCGCAACTTGCAGATTAGAGTAAATGGAACAATATGTTACTGGAGCGAGTGGTGGCTGTTTAGCGAGGCCACGCTATTGTCTTCCCGAATTTCCCTGTGGGGTGTGGCACTGACCTTGAAAATTGAAAGGGTGTATAAACTCTTATCTTTCTCTCCGTCTCTCTCGTAGACATGCACTCGGTAAGCGCAGCCCTGTGTCTACTGGACCCTGCCATCGCTCCCGCGGCACAGATGCGTGATCTCTGGACCAACATTTATATTTTGCTTGCCGAGTGTCTACAGAATCGCTTGGTCTTGGACAGCGTCTGGCGCTTGCTTTCCGAGAACCAACGCACCATATACGCTAATACAAGGGTCTGCCTGAATTTGGTCATCACCGATCCAGACAACAGGCGCCTACAGGTGGCTCTCTTGACCGTGTTGGAGGTTATCACGGAGTCTGATCGCAGTGAAGTGGAACACTTTCTGTGGAAGCCGGCTGTCGCAACTATCGCCCCTGCTACTCCTCAGTGTATTGGACTACTGCTGACGCACTTTTTGGTTGAGAAATTTAGCGAGCCCGCGGCTTTACAGGTGAGTCACTCAGGAAAGTGAATAATATTTTTTAGTTATTTACATTTCCAAAACTGGTCATTATTATTTGCTTCGTTTTCGTTTCCTCTTGTAGAGTCTCCTTTTATTTTTTATGCAACTCACTATTTTTTTACGTACAGACATTTACATAATTTTATACTGTCCTATTCCGTGAAGCAGTCCGAGTTTGATCTCGTGCAGAAGCGGCTTTCCGCTGTTTCCTTCGCCTTCCCGTTAGGTATTTTGCATTAGAAGAACCACAACGGCTGCAATTAAATTTGGTCGCACGCCTGTTTTCAGTACGTTTAGTTATTTTTGCGCTGGCATAACTGGATTCTTCTGCCATGTCTAGGTTGATGCCTGGGTCGAACTCCTCAAACGTCTACTCCTGCGCCACGAACAGGTGCGAGCTGTGGCCATGGACTGCGGCTTAATGGAGACCGTCATCGACATGGTGCTGGACATGGACTCTACCATTTCCAAGGATATCCACGTACACAGCCGCAGCGTCCTGAGGAAAAAGATGACCGAGCCGCTCAGAATGTGCCTGGAATTGCTGATGAATCTAATGTTTCGCAACACTAAGGGCAAACAGCTGGCTGCTCAACGGAGCCTGGCTTCCGTTTTGATTAGTCTCTGGATTACAATCATTCACGACACGGAGGTTCTCCACATATTATTTCTCAAATTGCTCTGCACATTTGGCGCTCGGTGTCAGGATGCACTGGCATCCTTTGTCCGAGGTACGACAACTACGATTTATGTTGCTGGTAGACAGACAGACAGACAGACAGACAGACAGACAGACAGACAGACAGACAGACAGAGCATACAATGTGACATGAGGTAAACTGAGACATGTGGTGAACCAGAATAACTCTCCACTCCAAACTTATATCCTTGCCACTTTTTTCCAGAGTCAGAGCATGCCCATACAGCCCCGCTGACCCTATTCCACGTCGTGATCTCAGACCTCGAAGAGCAACTCGCACAGACACTGCCCCATCCTGACATAACACCGTTACTCTTTGACATTTTGGGGCAGATGTCCTTGAATCCGCTCTGTCGAGTCGCCATCCGAAAATCGGTCAGCGTGAAAAAGTCAATGCCGATCCCGAGTCCCCGGAAACCGCGAGTTCTGCAAGCAGTCGATGCCATGTGGCTGAACGTCTTGGCCAACCTCAGTTTTTTCGAAGATGGACAACTGGTCATCCTAAGTAAGGAGGACATTTGCACCGTTCTCTTTGACTACCTGGAAATTGAGGGACTCTTCCCGGAGATCTACACTTCCTCGATGCTGATCCTCCGGAATTTGGCCTTTTGCAAGAAGGGAATGGTTCGGCTGACTGGAGCGAGGGGAGTGCTGGCCCGGCTTGTACGGTTAAGCTCGAGCCACCCTTCTCCGAAGGTTCGCCTGTATGCACTGTCTTGCTTGGTACGTGTAGTACATGTTATACAAAAATTACCGACACGTGAAGCTGGCCAAGACAGTAGTTGTTCAGTCAACCGGACCAACTTGGGGATTTGATTTTGTCTGATCCTAATTACCATTTTGATTGCAGTTGGAACTGCTTTACGATCAGATTAAACTTCGACACGCCGCCAAAGCTATTTCTTTCGACGAATTCGGTCGAGGAAAACCGGATGATGAACCTCAGATGTTTGATCTCAGAGCTCGTCTTCTTGCCTGCCTGGACACGGACAGTAACGCCGCACTGGATTACGCTGCTTATGACGATGTCGCCTGACGGAATTGAGTAAGTCCCATGTGGGTAGGCTGATTTGAAGGCAAGAGCCATGTGCTGGTGAAGCGGGGGAATGATGAAGTAGTAAAAGGTCTGAGCCATCCACCAGTACAGCCACGTAGCCGCACCTTGGAGACCGCCAAAAAAGCGCATTGACTTCAAGCTATAAGTCAATTGCCCGAGCACAGACAGAGCCTATAGCAGAACGGCACTGAGCTAGAACCCTGCCAACCTAGCACAACGGCAGTGGCTCATGATGTGCCGGACATTAGTCTCGATCTGCTTCAACGGCTCTGTCGGTTTCTGCTGGTGCGCGCTGCTTGCACTGCACCGGATGCCGCGGTGATCACAACGCATTTCTGACCCCACGTTTTCACCCCCCCCCCCCACCGTGATCTCGCCACGCGACCAGTCAATAGTCCTCTGTGTGTGGTCATTTCCGATGTTGTTTATTTTTAAAGGATCTTTTGCGACGGAGGGAGGACCCATGACAGATTGCTCAACAGAGTTGACCGCCCGTTTTTTATTTCTTTCAACGCTATTTAATTTTTTGTTGTTTCTTTTGTTTCTTGTATCCTCTTTGCAAGATTGCCACGTTGGTCTCCGCTTCAAATTAGAATGTGGAAAGCCATGGACCAGTCTGTAAGATAGGTTTAAATGATCCGGGCTAATGAAACGATCTCTCGAGTTTCTCTCGCACTTCAAGGTGCCGCAAGACAACATCTCTGCGTAATTCTGCAACCAAAAAGACCCGAGATCAATTTAACCCCGTAAAACTCGACTGCCGCAAGCAGTTCCGAAGTTGTTCACCTGCAAGTTGGTGACTCTCCAGTGATCCCGTGGCAGTCTTGGTTGATGGAGTTTTCGTTCACACAAAAACCTACGCGAACGTTTCCTGGACCGACGGCGGTGATCGACCGGCACACCTGGCCGCCCTTTTGCGAGGGATCGATATTGGCGACTGAATGAAAGCCCGGCAGATTTTTATCCGCTGGGGCGTCAGACGCGCTTGCGGCCGGTGCGGCGGTAGTCGTGTCGGCGTGCAGGTAAAACATCTCCCACCGGTAATTCGCGTACGCTGACGCGGCATTGCTGGATGGGCCTTGGGCGTAAATGGGCGGATTGGGGAGAGCTACGGGGACAAGAGATGAGCACACGTTGTTGACCACACACCTGCGAAATATCTGGCAGCACAAAAAGCGCCTTAGCAGTCACTTCTTCACAAAAACAGTTTGCTCTCACGACCAAAACTAACAGGCCAGGTAAAATGCCTCATAGATTGGGAACAGGCATAAATACTGTGTCCGCAATCCGTACACTTCCCGATCACGGGGTTTCGATAAAATCATCAAAAAAAGAAAGAAAATAAATCAGTCCAAACTTATTCCGAAACATTTTTCGTAACCAAAGACAAAACTAATTTTGCTACCTACATAAAAAAAAAATCCTTGAGGCCCCTTCGATCGACATTCATCACGGGAACGACCTGTTTTTAACTTCCGTTCATTTCTTGCTAACCAACACTTACGCGGAATAATCATCGTCTTACATCGTCCACCGTTCATTCCCTGCACAGATACAAATCTCAACTTACGCAGGCGAGGACCGAAGCGTTGAGGCACCACCAGCCAGGGGAGAAGCGGATAGCCCCCATGTCCATACTCTGCTAAGATGGCGGAAAACACACACGAAAGGATCACCGCGGGCTCCAACAACGAAACTCTAAGCGGTAACATAATTTATAGGACGAGCAAAACAACTGCACAGCCCACGATTCAAATAAATACAGCCGACGCGGAAAGTAATCGCAATGGAAATTCGCACTAAACCAATCACCCTACATCGCACCGGCTTTGGCAGCAAGCCACGCAAGACAAATCAAGCGAAGTAAAGCAGATCGAATTACAAACAGTTCAAGAGCAACCTCGTTTAAAATATTCTAAAAAAGTAAAACGCGCAGAAACCGAAACGATACTCCGCCCAGCCTTCTTCCTCCTTTACCCTGAAACACACATACAACGGATCGACGGTCAGAACAAGTCGCACATCAGCTGCGAGGCAGAAAAAACACGGTAGATGGAATGCTGGAACGCTTTTCAGAAAGACTAATCGATAAATAATCATCCGCTTCATCTGTCCCTATCTTTTTCATCATCGAATTTATTCCACTTCCCAACACTTTCCAAAAAAATCAGCAACTTACAGACTCAGAACTTGCATTTTTAGTTTTTCATCCATCTTCCATCGCCAGACCAGGATTCTGAAATAAAAAACAGAATACTTAGCAGGAGAATTCACAATGTCGGACACGCAGAAAGGACCGTGCAAAGCAAGGTCTCAGACAGCCATGGGAACGGACAATTTGTAAATCAACATGGAACTTCAGTTGGCAGAATCATTGTCATCATCTACTTCCTTTGTAAACACTTCGAAGATTTCAGAAAGAAAGTCTTACCGCTTTCGATGGCAAAGGCAGAGAGGAGTAAGCGGGAATCAATCACGCACGAGTCACGGCATCGTCCATATCTGCAAAGTAAAAGGCCGTTTAATATTATCTCAATCTCAAAAAGACAGTAAAAAACAGAGAATATGAATTTAATGCGCCTCATAGATCTGTAACTTTATTCCGAAGTCATCACCCAAGTCACAACTTGTCCAAACGGCAAATGTATTTTAATCATCGCAAATGTAACCAATCTTTCAATCAAGCAGCGCTCCAAGTGCCCAACGTACCAATGCGAGCGCCAACGTCCTGGGGATCCTGACAGCGTTGATGGGAAGGGAATCGGGAATCTGCACAGACAACACGGTTAATTAAAACTAAGTCTCTAAAATTAAGGTTTGTCTAATTCGCTTAACGAAGGCCTCAGTGGTTAACTGGTGGGTTAATTTGGTTCGTCATCTTTCTCATCAAGAGTAGCAAATAAATCATCATAAGCCGAGAAAGTAAACGCAAAACCCCAACAAGGCAAGATTACCTGCAGATTCCAGTCTATGCCTCTCCCTCAATGGGCAAACGGCAAGTGCCTGAGCCCGCCTGTAGATTCCAGTCCATGCGTCTCTCAATGGGCAAACAGCACGTGCCTGAGCCAGTGCCCGCCTGTAGATTCCAGTCCATGCCTCTCCCTCAATGGGCAAACGGCAAGTGCCTAAGAAAGTACCCGCCTGTAATGAGATAAAATGTAGTTAAGAGTATGGTGAAGATGTTAGAATCTGACGAAGTCACTTCCAAGAGTCAGAGACCTAAGTACCTATACGTCTCATATTGCAAATAGCAATCCGTAAAATTTATCATCACTCAAATAGTTCAATCAATCGACCATGAGAACTGAGTTCTGCTGCATACCTCTTAAGACATCTCATTCGCCCGCCGGTCGTCAGTTCCGTCTGCATTCCTGCGAGTAAAACATGGAATTGTTAAAACAAATCGGGGCACACCACCACTCAAAGAGATCGAATTGGAAATGGTATAATGCATCAGATAGAGCTAATAGTCAGTAATCACAAGCACTCAGAAGGTGTCCTAAGGTTCCTCATCCCGGCAATCGAAGACCCAAAACTCCTGCAGCAGACAGCATTCGCTCACCTTTTAGCAAGGAATTTCACGAAGATGTCCCTCTGCGGCGCCGGTGAAATGCGGCATCGTCCTAAGAAAGAAGATATGAAAGATTAAACCAAGTGCCGCAAAAAAATCTTTCTGAACTATTTTTGTGCCAGTATTTTCAGAGAGGGCAAGTAGGTCTTCACATAAATTCGGAAAAGAATAATTCATCATGAATTGGATCGCTGTAAAAATAAACGCGAGATAGCCTGATTCGTACCATGAAATTCAATTTCGGAGCTTCCTGGAGGTCGTGGAGTGGCACCGTCGTCTGTACCATGTACCATGAAATTCGAGTTCGGGGCAGAGCTTCCTGAAAGTCGTGGAATTACACCGTCGTCTGTACCATGAAATTCGATTTCGGGGCAGAGCGTCCTCGGGAGCCATGGAAGTCCTCGGGAATCATGGAATGACACCGTCGTCTCCAGAGTTATTTTTTCCCAGTGGCCCACGTCCATACTGTGCATGATATCCACCTGCAAATGATAGAAGAACATTATGAAAGTCTCGGAAAAACTTCGCTTTCGATTACGAGATCAAGAACCCAGACGGCGAGGTCGCGACCCACAATTAGGTCGCCAGACTTTTTCCTCTTAGCGGCTTAAAAAATTCTATTTATTTTCCTCGGCCAAGGAGCATCAGCGATCTTGGTGGAGGGGTCAGCAAAGCACAAGGCTCAGAGTCCAGATCTGTTTTTCATCATCTCACTCCATGACCGGGACTTTACAATTTCTGAGGAAAATATTATTATACACGGGGTCCTCAAGAAAGAAAGAAGAAATTCAATTTTCAGACTCCAAAACAGCCAACTGTTTGACAAGGAAAAATTAAGCGAGCCGGTAATTACGAACCTCCTTTGTGGCCGAAGAGTGTGGAGATTTAAACGGCGAACCTGGCAAAAAAATGTTGCGAAATTCTCGAAATGGAGAAGTAAACTGAATGAAATGGGGAACTTCGAATTTCTCTCTGACAAGATAAATTGAGAAACTGAAAAGCCGATGCAACTCGTGTTCCGCTCCGCTCCGCCACTCCGCTCCGCCCGCTCGTTCGTAATATTACAGAACAGAAAGAACGCTCACGAACCAACGAACCAACCGGAGGAGACTGCATCCGCGCCCCCTGGCGGTGGGCTACAAAACGCCGTCGGTTCTGCTTCCTGAAGACCAATCTCACAGTTTTCTACCGGATAGAGTATTTTTTCACACGTTAAAGGGGAGAGAGGGTGTTTTGAGTTATCCAAACTAAGAACGTGAGACGACAAAATTAGAACCCTTTGTCTGTCCCTACCTACCACACAACGCAACACTCGTACTGGTAGAGGATAAACGATCAGGATTGACCACATCAATGTATATAAAACGACAGGTACACTAAATAATCTGTTTTGAAGCGAAGTAATTTGAAAAGCAACCAAAAATGGAGCGTGTGTTCATTTTCGTATGAAGAAAATACGATACGAAAATACGATTGAGGTCTTTCGTACCTCAAACACATCCAAAATTGCTTCAATTTATGGCATCAATTAATCAATCATTATTACAATTCTTAAAACAGTGATTGGAACTATTTTACGTGTATCCACTCCTGCCTGTGCGAGTCTTGAGAGATATATCGCAATCTAACAGAATTTCTAATATTAAAACGCTCTGGCAAGAGATGTTATGATCAATTCGATGCGTTTATTTTTATAAAAACTTCATCGAAGCGTTGGTGGTTCAGTGGTAGAATGCTCGCCTGCCACGCGGGCGACCCGGGTTCGATTCCCGGCCAACGCATTTTTGTAACTTTCGTGTTGAACTTTCTCTTCCATTTCACGTTTTAGTTGTCATCAAGACCTTTCCCCAAATTGCATGGGTGAAAATACCGGTAAAAAATTATTGAGTGCGTACTGAGATTTCTTAACGACATTATTACTGTGCAAAAAATTGTTGTTTGTAGAATCGACAAGGCAGCAGAAGATCCAACATAGCGTCTCTTCAACTCGTCTCTCGACAAGGCAACAGAAGATCCAACATAGCGTCTCTTCAACTAGTCTCTCGACAAGGCAGCAGAAGATCCAACATAGCGTCTCTTCAACCAGTCTCTCGACAGGCAGCAGAAGATCCAACATAGCGTCTCTTCAACTAGTCTCTCGACAGGCAGCAGAAGATCCAACATAGCGTCTCTTCAACCAGTCTCTCGTACCGAATTACATAAATTCTATTAGTAAAAACCCCATAATTTTACTACTAGTAATGTTATCAAAAAAGATTGCTCCAGTTGTGCACTCCATCACAACCTTATTCTACGAATGTTTACAGTACGATAGTAAATCACAAATCTTTGCTGCTAGCAACCTCCTTCACTTCTTTCTTCGGCAAGGAGTACCGGTTGTTTGCATATACCAACTCCCGTGCCCGTACTTTCCCGTCCAACAACTGGCGCAGATGATCAATCGTCACGTCCTCCTTCTTCGCCTGTCCCCGGAGGGTGAGCATGCGTACTATATGGAAGAGCTTGTCGATGGTGATGGTCTGAACGGTGCACAGCATCGTTGTCATGTACTTCCAGCACGTCTGTAGCTGCACCTGCATATTCTGCTCCTCCTGATTGTTCTCCGCGACATAACGAACAGCCGACTCGATCTCCTCGTCGTCCATCCGGCGGAGATCCTCCTGGGAAAGAAAAGTGCCTTCAGGCACCACCGAGAAGACATCCGGCTCGGACTCTTCCAGGACATTACGCCGCTGCCAGTAGACCAGCTTCTTCTTAACAATCGGTCCAGCCAGTCCGATTTTCTCCGCGAGATCGTCCAGACTCCATCGCGATTCCGCTGCGAATTGCAGTATGATGGCGATATAGACAGGATTGCATTTGAGATGCATGGTGCGGCCATCGTCTAGGTGGAGATCGAATTCCACCCTACCGAGTTCAGGTCGAATTTCGAAGGTGCGGGTCTCGGAGGCTTCTTCAAACCGCTGCCGGTAAGTCGTCATGGCGTGATTGAGGTTGTCCGGCGCTTTGATCTTCTCCGTGCGAATCTCCGGCCAGTAGTTGTGGGAGATGATCAGAGTTTTCAAGGGAATAATACGGTTGTCTAGACCGGTAAGTGGGATGGTTTTATGGTCAATGGGTGTTAGATCCATTTTAGTGAGGATGCGGTTGTGAAACCGCTGAGAATCAGCGGCGTCTCGGCTCATCACTTCCGATTTTTGCAAGAGGGATTCTCCAAAGCTGAAAAAAACATTGGAAAATACAGTAAAGGCGTAGCCATAACATCATCCGACATAATCCCTAACATCATACGGAATAATCTGTCTGTCTGTCTGTCTGTCTGTCTGTCTGTCTGTGTCTGCTTGTCTGCTTGTCTGTCATTCTAGACAATTTGTCTGCTCATTCATTACTCGTAATCTTTCAGCCCGTCTGCTTGCCCGTCCGTATGTTTGTCTGTCTATGTTGTCATACGATCCTATGAATTTACTTACCGTTTCGTCATCATCTTCAGGTGCTTGGACTCCTCATCCGAGTCAAATGGATAATACCCTAGCAACTTTTCTGCCAGAATCAGCTGATATTCGTTGATGAATACGTCCTGTCCGCCGTAGATGCTCATCAACAACTCGATCGTGTCTGCCTGGCGATCAGTCCGTTTATGCGACGGCAACAGCTCCACATATACCGGGTCCGGCTGCCATGTCCTCCAGTTCTCCATATCGATATCCGACGTGGAATTTTTCGGATTGAGCATCGTCAAGGCGATGGCTGCTTCCTCCTCTTCAATCATCGCATCCAGTGCCGGTAGACTATTCCGTCGATTGTCACCGGTGTCTCGGATGGGACTGATGTGAGTGATGTGCGACATGATGCAACGCACCGTGTCCGGACGGGAGCGGAGGTAGAATCGCACTGGCTCACACACCAGGTCTTGGATGACGCGTGACGGATCGATGATTCGGAGTGCTCGGATGGCGGCGGTATAAACAGCGAGAATGTCTTGGGTGTTAAGACCCGGCCGGAGGAGCCGACTGTAAAATTGCCGTTGCAGTGAGATGATGACTGCCTGGACGACGTCCTGCGAGGATTGGTCCATCAAATGCTTCAATTCGATGAAATTCTGCCGAGATCGCGGCCACTGGAGGAGGAGATCGAAGAAACCATCCACCACACCTTCAATGTACTCCTTCTTGGTGTAGTCGATCAACCGCTGGAGAATCTGAAGAGACGACCGTGACGCATCTCCCGTCATGGTGGAGTGGACGAAAGCGCTCAGCACGGGGAATTCCGTTTCTTTGCGGAAACTGTACGTGAAGTCGGAGTTGACGCAATCCTTCAGGAAGCAGGCGGCTTTGTCTTTGACTTTGCGACGGCAGAGAATTTGAAGGGCCGGTGCAATAACGGCTTCACCTAAGCCTAATTCGGTCCTAAATATAAAAAAAATGGTCATGCCTGGCGCGTTTTTCCATCTAACACATACTGTTAAATCTAGTTGAAACCAGCAAAATAAAATAATGTTTTTAAACTTGACGTTCAATTTATAAAGGGCACGCTATAATTGATTTCAATTGGGACACGTCATTGAAAGGACAGGTTAGGGTCTGGAGAATTCGCACAGCTTAAAATAGAACTTACAAGGCTTTATGGAAAGTGACTAAAGCAGCCTTTAACTCGACACTGGCGTCAGAATCCGGAGCTGCTGTCGAGACCGCACGCTGCTGCAGCTGTATGAGCTTCTCGTAAATCTCTGCCACATTGTGCACGAAAGGTGCTGCGATGACCGGAAACACCTCAAGCCGCTTCACAACAAGCCGCGCAAAATACCGGAAAATATTGCCCACCGTGAAGTGGCAGAGATTCTGACGAAACATCCCCTCCGGCAGCTCTTCCAGATGCTCAATGTCCACAATTTGCTCCGTGGAATGTATGTGAGAATTCGGTTCCACGACAGTGGCGTGCGTGCCATTTCGGTCGAGCGTGCCGGAAATGGAGAGCTGACTGAGCGAGCGAGCATCCACCAAGTCCTCGTCCTCCGGTGTGGTCGTTCGTCGGCGCTTCGTCGGGACGCTCCCAGGCACGAATTCCTGCCGATTGAGCGAAGTGTCTTGCGGGGAACTACTGCCCTCAAAGTTGACGCATTTTAACCCCAAACTCCCGCATGAACTGCCGTCGCTTAGGTTGTGCGACGGTTTACCGAAAAACTCCCCAATATCAATCTCCTCGATGGCGTCGTCCAGTTTCTCTTCAACGCTCCGGTAATCCTCCGAGATAAAATCATCTGGAAAGTAATGGCAACGTATGACGAACTAACTGGAAGAATACAAGTTTTCAATCAATCAACCAATCGGCCTAATATTCCAATAAAAAAAACAAGCGTTTCTCTTCCGATTCACAGATCAGGCAACGAGCGAGTCAGAACTTTCGATGAAAATCGCACTGGCAGAATCACAATCGTTTCTTAAACTACGCCTTTTCACGTCTTCTAATTTAGAATTAAATCAGTCCCACAAAAGGAGTCGCAAGATAATACCGTGTCAGTTGTCCAATCAACCAAGAGATCGAACAAATCAACGTACCACCAAATCATATGCATCGCAGAATCGATTTTAGAATCACTTGAAGCTTCACAAAACAATTTCGAAACAATTTTGCTGCAAAGTTTCTTTAAATGATGTATACTCCTCACCACATAGAAGGATTTAAACCAGCAACCAAAGGATTTAAACCAGTAACCAAGCTAAGAATCAAGAAACAATCAAGTAATCAAGCGAGGCTGCTCATGAGTTAACTTCCACCGCAGCATCTCCCCTTGTCTCACCGGAAAACTTCGCCACAAACGCCTGCGAGAGCATCTCCGAAATTTGCCCTAACATCCCGCGTAGTCCCACAAATGCCAGCAAAACCGTAGAACCATCCTGGCGGTTCCGCAGCTCATCAAACGCCGGCAGCAAATGCGCCTCCATAAATTGCTGTGTCGCTTTCGACGCATTTTTCCAGGCATCCAAATATTTTTCCTCGCCAAGGTGGGCACGAAATCCTCCACTTCCATCATCAGACTTGAGAAAACTGCGGAGAAGGCCGGGTAGATTGGCGGGCCATTGGTCAAACTCCTCGAGACACTGCGGCAGGAGGAAACGATGGACGAGGAGGCTTTTTTTGGCCAGACTTTTTCTCGTTGCGGCAGAGCGCGCTGACGGGGATTCCACGGGTGGATCGTGGGTAGAACGTGGCCGTTTAGATGTGATGGATGAGTCTGACAACATATTTGGAAGGTTAACTTTAAGTGGAAATTGTTTTATACATTGTTTGCGATTAATTCCAGTTGATTGATTGATTCCAGTCTCAGGAATCAAGCCATCAAGTTTAATCAAAGTTTCATCATACGCAGCGGCGACTTGCCAATAAATGAATCAGTTCAAAGAATAGAACAGCCCTCTCCTGCGAGTTGAGGGTGAACCGCGGAGTCCGAAATCCTCCCTTGAGGGCGCCACTGTATCATGTGCCATTGTTGACGGCTGCGACTGGACTAAAGAATGGAATCGTATAATTAGTTACCTAAGTTTATGTGACCTATTTTTAATTTTTAATTTTTACTATGACGTTTCAATCGCGACAAAACAGGCTACGAGGTAAAACTCCCAATGCTGCGCAAGTTCGAAAATGGTATAAATACCGCGTTCGCACATTTTTCTCTCATTATTTGTTGATATTTTGAGTTGGAGAAATCAGCAATAAACCGGACAAACATATAAAACAATAATTTTGACAAAAAATTAAAAAATACAATTTACTAAAAATGGAAAACAAAAAAGAAACCTTGTGGCTCTTTTGATTGATAGACGTTACGATTTTGCCCCGTTCGCCCTGTCGTGCGGAGCATGTATGCCAAATCAAAACTTAGGCAGACTTGATAAATCGGCTCACTCATTGATGGCAGCTGCTTGATTGTTTGATTTTTAGAAGTGCTAAGTTACTAGCATATAATACAGCAAATCAAACAATCAAGCACCATCCGTCAAAGAGAAACCCATGAGTGAGCCGATTTATCGACCTATTGGAGGGTTAGGCGAAATACAGACTTTGCCTCTAGTACTAGTATATTTA
>LRSR01009487.1:0-18224 GCA_001579985.1 Hypsibius dujardini | reverse complement strand
GACAAGCAAGCAGATTTATGTAGCAATGTTTTTTTTAACATGCCAGTCTGCCTGCCTATCTGTCTATATTGCAGTTTACTAGAACTTTCCTTCTTAAAGCCAGTGGATGGCTGTCTGGCACTCTGTCAGGGAATGTGTCTATCTGGCAGTTTTCTTCTGCTTCAGTTATGGTTTCTCTGCAGTATTTCAATTTTCTATTCTCTTTGCAGCGCAAAAAGAATCCCAATCAAATTTGTTGGTTGTATCGAAAAGTCAGCCGGAATGCACCGCCACTACAGCGGACCCAGACACTGCAGGAGTTTCTCGACGGGGACCAATATACGCGCCGCGGCATTCTGAAGTACGAAAACATCTACGGCTACAACTTCATCAGTGTCGGTGGGCCGAAGAAAGCCCAAGAGCTCTTGGCGAACTTGCAGCTGAAAGCAGACGAATACGTTTTGGACGTCGGTGCCGGAGTCGGAGGATCGGCTTTTCTTATGGCGAAGGTATCTTACTGTATACTCTGGTCGCACAGGAAGTTTGATATACAGTGTACAGACAGATAGACAGGCGGGCAGACAGACATACAGACACGCAGACAAATAGCCATATAAAGAAAGACAAACAGATAAAGACAAACATGTAGACGGGCAGGAAGACATTTAGATATGAGATAAACAGACAAACATCTAGACAGACATTCCGACAGATATCCAGACAGATGCTCAAACACACATCTAGAGAGACAGATAAACTGACAGACACAAATCTTGACAGACTTACAGACAAACAGACAGACAGACAGGCAAACAGACAGACAGACAGACAGACAGACAGACAGACAGACAGACAGACATTCAGAGAGATCTTCAAACAAACATCTAAACAGATAGACAGGCATTCTAACAGACATCCAGACAGATGTTCAAACATTCTGTACACTTAGACCGGCGAGCAGACAGAATTAGACAGACCAACAGACCCAAGTTATAGAACCAAAGTCAAAGATACAACTGCTTTAGGAATACGGAGTCCATGTTCTGGCTATGGACCTGTCCTCGAACATGGTCACAATTGGTATGCAGCGACGAGTGAAGGAGTCAGCCGACAGCAATACGTCCTCCGGCAGAATCCTGCTGGACAGGATTGCCTTCGAAATCAGCGACATCAACAAGCGCGATTACCAGTCGGAAGCGTTCGATTGCATTCACAGTCGGGAAACCGTTCTGCATCTCAAGGATAAGGCTAATCTACTCGCCAAATTCTACGTAAGGACATTAACTCCGTTTCCAGACATCTTTTTTATGCGGCAACAGTAACGCTGTCCAACATGGTTCTTTGTGTGATGAAAATTAGAGGTGGCTCAAACCGGGCGGACGACTCTTAATGACGGATTACTGTCGCGGTGAAAAGGCGGAAGACAGCCATTCCCGCGAGTACCGCAAGTACACGCAAACTCGCGGTTATTATCCAGCTACGGTGACCGAGTATGAAAAGGTATAGCATCAAGGTCAAGTAAGATATGAACAGACAGAAAACACCTAGACAGACACGTGTGAAGTACTGTGTCACTCTGTCAGCGACTAAGTTGACTAAGTTAGAAAAGCCATGACGATGATGGTCGGAGCAGAGGCATCAACAGTCAAGACAGATATTCAGACAGACTAAAGTATACAGACAATGGACAAACAAATGTTTTTGGTAATTCAGACTGATCGTTTGTAAACAGAATAATCTACATCCCACCCACCATGGGAGGAATCTTGCGATGAGTCACATACTTGGGCGAGACGAACAGACACAGACACGAAGAAAGCCAGCCTGCTTGATACAGGCAACAATGATCCAGACAGACAGTTTGCAGCGATCCAGACGGACAAACAGATCCAGACAGACAACCAGTAATGGTCCAGACAATCACATATGATCCAGGCAGACATACAAGCACTAATGGTCCAGTCAGACAAACACTAAGGGTCCAGACAGACAGTTCATGAATAGAAACCCATGCGAGCAAATGTGTGATCGTCGTTACACACCTCCAGACAAAACGAACGGCGCATGTATTTCTGTTCTAAAGCATTTCCGTGACGCTACGAAATCGCTTGTCTGGTTCTCAATGAAATTCGCTGTTGCAGCTACTGCGGCAAGCCGGCTTCACCCAAGTCACCGCCGTGGATCGGACCGCCGACTTCGCCGCCATTCTCCAGGAGGAGCTCACCTCGCTCCAGCGGTCCGAGCGCAGCTTCATCAACGAGTTCTCCCAATACGAGTTCGACCAGGCCATCCAGGGGTGGCGGTCGAAGCAGCGCTTCGCCGCCGAGGGTGACATGGTCTGGGGATACTTTCTCGCGCGGAAGGAATGAAAAATTATGCTGGGAAAAGAGCACAAACGGACACAGACAGACAAACATCGAACAAACAAACAGACAAACAGACAGACAGACAGACAGACATCGAACAAACAAACAGACAGACAGACAGACAGACAGACAGACAGACAAACAGACAGACAGACAGGCAGACAAACATGCAGGCAGGCAGGCAGGTAGGCAGGCAGGCAGGCAGGCAGGCAGGCAGGCAGGCAGGCAGGCAGGCAGGCAGGTAGGCAGGCAGGCAGGCAGGTAGGCAGGCAGGTAGGCAAACATGCTTGAATAGGAACTGACATTTTTTGCTTATTTTTTATCTCCACTTTTGCTTCATCACCCAATCTTCCCGGACATTTCCCCACTGTCTTTAACATCAAGCATGAAAGCGTTTTGATCATTACGCCTAACCACGATCCATGTGGAAGGGCTTCCGCTTTGTCACTTCGCTGTTGTAGACATGTCCTGTAACGGAGATAAGACATGCTTTCAGACACACTGAATGTTCGTCTTCGGAAGTGACGATAAACCAAGCTTCCACTACATTGAGTCTAAATAAACTGCAACCGCAGAGCTGTTACATTGAGACGTTCCGGTCGTGGCACGAGGCGAGCTACACTCTCGTTGGCGCAGTACACTTATGTGGTACGTACGGTGAATGGGCGAATTATGAATGAGCGAGCGAGTTCGGCGAGGACTTCGATTGAGACATGTTTCCGGTGGACAGTCGGAAGACGCAGGCAATTTCGAGGTGAGGGTCCAGTCGGGATCGAGACTGTCATCACCGATGTAGCGGAATGCTGGGAATGACGTGGCCACTCGTCACCCCACCGGTAAGGCAGGTTTTTATCCCGGCCAGCGAGTGGTACGAACGCGGCGTTGATTTGCGTTATTCGAGCACAAAAAAAGCAAGAACAAGGCATGATGAACGAGAGAACGCCAGGAAGAGATAATACCATACCTCGTCCAAGACATAGTTCCTTAGTAAAAAAATACATCCATCATGGCGACTAGGCGTTCAGAGTGGTCAACGCCGTTGCTAATCCGCGACGCTTGCAGAACCGAAATTCGTTCAACGAATAGTAATTGGATGAGTTGGATGTGATCTGATTCCATGGACAAATGAGACATTGCTAGAACTTCTGTCTGAAGACTCGACTGCATTCATCCATCATTGTCTATCCGCCAGTTTGTCTGTTTGGTTTCACAGACAGAGGCATGAAAATACTTTCACGCCCTCCTGTCTGCCTGGCTAATTCCACGTCTGTCTGTCTGTCTGTCTGTCTGTCTCAGTGCATGTCTGGTTACGTCCACGTCTGTCCGTTACGTGTCTGTCTGGGAACACCCGAGTTTGTCTGTCTGTCTGGTTCATACATCGCCGTCTACCTACGTGCTGTCTGTCTCGTTCCTTGCATGTCTGTCTGTCTGCTATGTCAGCGCAGTTACTTCTATGTTGTGTCTGTGTGCCTGTCTGTCAGGTGAATTCGAATTCTGTCTGTCTGTCTCTTTGTCTATGTGCATGCCTGCCTGCCGGACTTGTCTGTCAGTCTGCCTGTCCGAGCGATTAAATCACCACTGATCTGCTCGACAGGCATTACAGTAACTCGACGAATCATAAACTGTCACGCGGTGTAGACGGACGACTTCGATATTACGATCCCGCAGAGCACTAGAGAAAACAACAAGGACGTACAGACAGCGCTCGATACTCGAGAGAATGCACGCGTAGAGGAAACGGTAGCCAGTAGGAAAAGACGACTCATCACGTAGAACTCGCAGAAAATATGTCTATTTCGCAGCGCACGAAATCCAGATGCCAGTGTGTAGATGCCCACGAATGCAAGCCAAGGTATACGGGAAATGGGAAGGTAGAGACGCGTGCGCCGCGCAACAGCACACGTGTGCTCGCAGTAGACAGACATCGAATTGGGGGATCCGATTCCGGAATAAAACGCGCAAATTCACACACACAGGACGATGACGATGACCGCTCGATGTGGCACGGATACAAAGTGGGACTTGATGATGCGATTAATGGTCGCGCGCGCGCTATCGAGGTATTGCTGGGCGATTGTGCCTAATAACGACGCGTCACGCCAGCGGCCGGGGCTCCCATGTGATCACCATAACTAGACATACAAAAAATGCAGTAACAAATTCGATCGAGGTGGACTACGAGGGGCAGTGTCAAAAACAGGCTGCCGCGCAGTATTCAGCCGAGGTCCAGAGCGCCGCCGAAGGGAACCCGAATGAGGAAAAGGATAATGGAAACCAAACAGTTTAAGACAGACAGACAAAGCCCTACAGGCAAACAGACAGACAGACATACAGACAAACAAATAGGCAGACAAACAGACAGACAGACAGGCAGACAGACAGTCAGACATGCAGACAGACAGTCAGGCAGACAGACAGACAGTCAGGCAGACAGACAGTCAGGCAGACAGACAGACATGTAGATGAGTGGCCAGGCAAACAGGCGAGTAGACAGACATGCAGGCAGGAAAACAAGGACACAATCACCGAGACACACCACGGACAGGATAGCAAGCAAGACAGTAACCAACACCGAGATTTGGAAATATGAAGGGTTTGCAACACGAATAAAGAGAGAATGCAGAGAGCCGTGAGTGTGTTAACGGGTAACTGGTCAGAGCGACGAACGACGGGCGTCTAGGATGTATACGGACCGGATAAGGCAGTATGAACGACGCAGGAACATCAGCAGTCAAGGTCAATGTCAGCTGGAAAAAAAATGTTGATCACTTACCGTCCACTGGATGACTCCGGTCCGCGACCGTAGCCACCTCCGCCGCCGCCGCCAGCTCCATTGCTGTAGCGATTGTAGTTGTCGTAACCACCACCACCCGACGACTGACCGCCGCCGTATCCGCCACCGCCTCCTCCTCCATTGTTCGACCCGTAGGAAGATGAGTATCCACCACTATCGAGAAGAGAAATGATTACTTGAACCTATCGACGAACTATTTGGTCTTTCGTCTGAACAATGCCTGCTGCCTGGTCGCTTGCAGTCTGTCAGTCTGTCTGTCTGTCTGTCTGTCTGTCTGTCTGTCTGCCTGCCTGCCTGCCTGCCTGCCTGCCTGCCTGCCTGCCTGTCTATCTGTCCGTCCAATTGTCTTTTCATTTGTCCACTTACGGGCCTGGACGGGAGTTATAAACCGGGGGCGGTGAGGGGTCGCGGCGAGCCGGCTGTGTGTAGTAGGAATAGGAAGCTGCCGACGCGGGACCACCGTACGAAGAACGCTCAATATACGGCACTGCGGAAGGCGGGGGCGCACCGGAACCGTACCGGCTGCCTCCACGGTCTCCGTACATGCCGACGGGGTCATTACCGCGTCCATTACCGTATCCGGCACCACCACCGCCATATCCGCCGCCGCCATAGCGATCGCCACCGCCTCCACTCGGGCGACTGTTCCAGCTGTCGCCGCCGCGATTCCTGTCTATCGGAGACCGTTGACGATCATTCCTGTCACAACCAAAGACGAGATAAAATGGTTAAGCAGAAAACGATTAGAACAGAATTCTCCTTCAATGCTTCCTTACCGGTATCCTCCACCGCCGCCAGAGCTTCCCCCACGGCGATCGTCGTCGCGACCACGCCCCGGACCGCCGCTATAACCTCCGCGGCCGCTACCACCTCTATCGCTAGCAAATCCGCGACCGCGGTCTCGATCGCCACCACCGCCGCCGCCATTTCGTTCTTCGCGTGCCTTGCTCGGACGTCCATGAGATTTCTGCAAAAAAAGGCAAAAATTGCTCTCACACTGACCGTATTTTAATCCTACCAATTGAAAGTTGGATAGTTAATAAGTTTATTAGACTGAATGCAGAGATGGGGTAAAGAAGAAGACTGGAGGGAAGAGAAAAGGAAGGTGAAACTGAAACTGAACTGAACTGAACATAAAACTGGTAAAGCGCATGATTAAATAGTAAAGTGTTGCTATAGAATTGAACGTAGATAACGCACATAGCTGAATTGCATACAAGTAATTAGTCGTAGCAGTAGAATAGGGGAAATGGCTGTAATGACTGGCAGAATAGGGGAAATGGCTGTAATGACTGGCAGACGACGACCGCGGCCGGCGCTGCGGGCTGTCACAGTCACGAATTACATTGCAGTAAATTAAAAGACCGACATTATCTCGAAAACATTAGCTGACTGATGCCTCCGAATCTCAAGTAGTCAATGAAGCAAAGAGCACGGACACAAAAACCAGCACGCCAGTCGAAATCGAACATAGCGACTGCCAATTAATCAATCAACCAATCAAGCAATCAAATAACCGAGAGTTCAATCAAGCACTTCCAGTTCCAACTACAAAAACACAATCCATTTATTCAGCACAACAGCAAACGCAACATCTGTGTTACGTCAGATGAACTGAACTTAGATAGTCCAATTAAAAGGAACACCGGCCAAGCCGAGCCGAGTGCAACCATCCAGGCGAAACAATTAATCAATTTATCAATCAAATCAATTGATCGCTCAATCAATCAATCAATCGCTCAATCAATCAATCGCAGGGACGACTGTTCTGGTACGTTTGAGTTAAGCATCCCTCTATTGCCCCAAGTGGGAAATTCGGCCATCAACCTGAATTTCCAAACCACAGATGCACAGGGAAACCGGGGTTCGGGGACGGGGTGAAAAGCGAACCCAGCAGCCCGAACGTAAATGGTAAATGAAGGGACTGATTTATTTATTTACCTCCACAGTCAGACAGCTTCCGTCGATGTTGGTGCTGTGCAGCGCGGATATGGCCTCATTCACTGCTGTCTCCGAGTCCATATGCTGGAAGAAAATAAGGATGATTTAATCTGGAAGGCGGATGGCCAGGCGAAAAGCTTACCACAAATCCATAATCCTTGATTTTTTCACACTCAGTGACTTTCCCAAATTTGGCAAAGAGTTCCCGCAGCTTATCCGATCCGTAACTCTCCGGAATTCTCCCGACAAATATTTTCACCATTCTCCGGAGAGCGTGCGACAATATTATTACTAGTAATAACGACAAAAAAATGAATCTCCACGTTGTTGTGGTGTTTCTTTGCAGAATAAAATAAGATGGCGATTTTTCGAACAGCGGAAAATTGTGGGAACAGTCAATGAAAAATACAGAACACGTTTCAAAAAAGTTAGAACAGATGGATGAGCAAAGGAACAACTCTGTTAAAAGAAGAAAGAACTCACATGAGGAACGGAACAACTGCAATAAGTGAAGACACACCTCAGACTGAGTTACAGAACACTTGGAATAACCTGAGGGAACAAGTCTCATACGCGAGGGAACAGATTTTGTTGTAAATTAAATTGTTTATGCCTCGTCAGTTTTTCTCTTTCAGAATTCGAAATAAGAATTCCATAACACCATGCCGATTCAGTGGAATTATCCGGGAATACTGGCAGTGCTGGCCATCCTGTGCATTTCGTTCTATTTGATGCGTGAGACGCTTTTCTCCTCGCTGCCAGATGTTTTCAACCCTTCAATCTCCCAAATCAGCCTGCGTTCTCTCCTGTGCGTCTCCATTCTGGCAGCACAGCGCGGCGGCCTGGAAGTGAAACGAGTGCATGATGGAAAGACGAAAAACGTCAAGGATAAGGATGGCGGAACGATTAATCCGGTGACAGACGGGGATTTCCGATCTCATTACGGTAACTGCTGAATTGGCGTTGATTTTCTGAAGAAAAGTCCTATTGATTGATCTATTGCATGATTCATATGAGCTGATTATTTTGATTCAGCCCATGAGCAAGCATATGGGCACGTACTGTACTAAAACCTGTTTGAGGTAAGGGCACTGGAATGGGCCACCCTGGAATCACAACTTCCTCACAAGTTCTGGCTATCACCAAGGTCCTGAGCGACAGAAAATAATTAATAACCTGGTGAAACGCGTATCAAATATCAAAAGAAGTTGTGGAACATGTTTTAAGACGAAATGACTGGACGGTTGGAAAAAGCTCACTATAGAGGACGCTGACTATGCAGTGACTCCTCTGTTTTCGATTAATTCACGACAAAGCGCCCCCTGCCGCCCGGTGGCCCATTCCAGGGTACGGAAATTCAAGTGGCCCATTTCAGGGTCCTTCCCTCATACTGTACTCGTGTTCTGTACTCGTGTTCTGTACTCAGTGTTCTGTACTCAGTGTTCCGCACTAACTTGGGAACGTTTTCAGCTGTCGAATTCAGAACCGTTCCAAAATATTTTTTTAATTCAGGCGTAATTTAGTAATGAATATAAACAATCATTTTGCCGGTCAAGCTAAAAAAACTTTTTGTCGGTGAATTTTCAAAGTTGGCAATTGTCTCAATAGGCTTGCTGCTGTGGACCGTTAATTGATTGTTTGATTGAAATTGTGTGCAGACTGTTTGGTTGATTGTTGATTGATTGGTGTAGATTTTGTCATAGTGCTTTTGTTTACGTGCCGAGTATATGATTTTATAGTGCGATTACGAATGTATACCTGATTGCTGTTGGTGTCGTTTAAAGTTATGAAGTTATTTACCCGCGCATGCCGGTGTGTTTTGCAGTCATGATGCGGACATTAGTAGATGCTTTTCCCGGGCTGAAAGTGATATCGGAGGAACACGACGACGCGCTGGAAGCTCACCACACCAGTGTCTACGTGGGACCGGTCGACAAGACTTGTCCCAGCGACGTCCTCGCGGCTATTCCTTATGATACCAAAATTCCTTTGGATCATCTTCAGTTATGGATAGATCCACTCGATGCCACACAAGAATATACTGAGGATTTGTTGGACTATGTGACAACCATGGTCGGCATCGCCATCAAAGGTCGGGCTGTTGGAGGTGAGATAAATCATGGAGATGGTCAATTTTCATAGTGGTCTGTCTGTCTTTCTGTCTGTCTGTCTGTCTGTCTCTCTATCTGTCTGTCTGTCTGTCTGTCTGTCTGTCTGTCTGTCTGTCCTCTATTGTCTGTGAGCTTCCCTGCCTGTCTGTCTATCCGTATATCCATGTCTGCTGCCCTGTCTGTTTATACGTCTGGATGTCTGGCTGTCTGTGTATTCTCAGACTGCGTTGTCTGTTTGTTTGTCTCTGTAGTGCCAAATCTATGTTAGACTGTCTGTTTATTAATCAAAGTTCTCTTCTTCTGTTGTGGTTACAGGTGTTATTCACAAACCGTTCGCCACAGCCGCCAACAAAAAGATCTTCTGGGCTTGGAAAGATCAAGGCATCTCTGAGAACCTCAAGAATTCCAGCCCGCCTAACGAATCTCTCAAAATCATAATCTCACGCAGCCACTCTGGGAACGTGGATGAAACCGCTCGTACAGCATTCGCTGGTCAAACGCTGGAAATCATCCCGGCCGGCGGGGCTGGCTATAAGACTGTCGAGGTCTTGACTGGCCGTGCTAACGTCTACCTCCACACGACCAAGATCAAGAAGTGGGATCTTTGCGCACCTAACGGACTACTGAATGCAGTGGGAGGACGCTTGTCCACTCTGGCTGGGACAGAAGTGGATTATACCGCTCCGGTAGTGGCGAACGATGTGATCAACACGGGCGGCGTTATCGCCGCAGTAGCGGACCATGCGACCTATGTGACTGCATTTTCAACGTTGAATGCAGCGAAGCCTTCTCGATAGGGAAAACTGTTTCTCTTCGGATTTCAAGTTTTACTTCCGATACTAGTATTTGTTGGAAGTTGTGATCAGTCTTACATGACATGAGATCGTTTACGAATTCAAACGGGTACAGACAGACAGGCACAGACAGACAGACAGACAGACAGACAGGCACAGACAGACAGACAGACAGACAGATAGACAGTCAGGGAGACAGACAGACAGACAGACAGACAGACAGACAGACAGACGGACAGTCAGGTAGGCAGGCAGACAGTCAGACAATTATCAAACTGGGAGAAATCGTTACTTGGAATTGCTTTCTACGAATTGCAATAACCAGACAAAGCCAGAATTCTCAAATGATTAAAGAGTAAGTTCAACTGAACCGTCGGGTGAGAAGAGCGACTTCACCGAATCGCCACCGCGACTCATGTTGAGATTATCCATCCAGTGCACTGACCGCATCACCTGTTTTCCCCGTCGCCCCTTTTCCAGCGCCGCGAACCGCTTTTCCAACTCTCGAGTTTGGTTGCGATGCCCAACCACCGGTCCGGTCAACTCCGCCAGTCCATTTCGATGATATTGCACGTGACAGCTGCCGCTACGGTAGTTGAAGAGGACGGAAAATGGCACGACAAAACTGCTCTTCCGGAGTGCCGGTCGAGCCCGCCCACCAGTCGTAAACTTCTTCAGCCCATCGAGAAAGATACAAGCATTCAGCACCACTTCCGGGCGTTGAGCGCCAACCGATTCCAGCCGACAAGTGAAACTACGAGTCATAATAATGTCTAAAGCGGCAACGGTCTTCAACGTCTGGAATGCATTTTCCATGACAATGTCGATGCGAATCGAGCCAAAATCGATTCGATCGTCGATTTTCCCAATCACTGTCGGAGCACCGGTGTGGCGGAAAACGTTTTCTAGTGGATGGTGCGAACGGCGTTCACCGGAAATGTCAATCAGATGGGAAGTCCCGTCGCCCAAAAAAACTTCCCATATTCCAGCGTCCCCGACGTTCAGCTCAAAAAAATCTCCCCAAACAGGTGGAGCTTTCGCATCCCATTTCGGAGGTGGAATGTCAAAATATTTCCGCTTTCTGGAGGTCAGTTCGGACAATTTGGGAGCGATCCCACTACAGACGTCCTCGAGGTCCGCCACTTCTTCCCGCTCGACCTTCAACTCAAAATCATCTCCGCAAATAGCTGAAGCTTTAGGATTACATGTCGGAGGTCCATCTTCAGGAGATTTCCGCTTTCTGGAGGTCGGTTCGGACACTTCGGGAGAGACCTCGCCAGAGATCCTCTTGAGGTTCGCCACTTTTTCCCGGCCGAAACGATACAGGAAGAGGAACTCCCCGGAATGCATCACAATCAGATCGGGAACGCTAAGAGACACCCCGAGAGGCGCGGGATCCGGATGGGAAATGCATGAGGTGTGGAAGCCGACTGGTGAAGCAGCGACGAGGCCGCTGGTGGTGGCGCCACTGTCGCCGCTGGTGGTGGAGCCACTGTCGCCGCTGGTGGCAGCGACTTCCGGCACCGGAATGACGCTGAGCGCGACGTGGTGATCGGTGTCCCGGTCGCCGAACGATGAGCCTCCAACCCAGGAAGCCAGGAAAACTATCCGTGAATCGTCGTCCGGCCACTGACCGATCCGGCATTGCATGTAGTCTGCCTTATCGGGAAGGTTGGCGATGTCCAGGAAGACGCGGATGCTGTCGGTGATCCGAGTGGCACGACGGAACGGGCGGAAACTCCAGAAGTGAATGTGGCAGGTGATGGGTGCTCCTTCCAAGACTTCTCCCAACTGAAGGCCCGACAAAAATATATGAATGCAGTATTATGTTATATTTGATTTGTGTTGTTTAAATCTGTTTTGAATTTAATCTACAAGTAAAGATCAGCACCTGACTAAATTCTGATGTTTAATTAACCTGAAAATGATTAAATTTAAAATAAACGTTTTCCGGTATTTTATATCAAACTTAAAATGAAATCACTACTGATTTGACAACCAATCAACTCAGTGAATGTTAAAAACGATCAATCCGGAAGTGCCATATTAATCAATCAATCAATCCAGCGATCAGTGTGAAGTACCGAACAATCAACTAAATTTAATCAATCAATCAATCGATCTATCAGTGTGAACTATCGAACAATCAACTAAATCCAAACAATCAATCAATCTATCGATCGGTGTAAAGTATCGAACAATCAACTAAATTCAAACAATCAATCAATCCATCAATCGGTGTGAACTATCGAACAATCAACTAAATTCAAACAATCAATCGATCAATCAATCCATCAATCGGTGTGAAGTATCGAACAATCAACTAAATCCAAACAATCAATCAATCGATCAATCCAACTGCAGAACAACGTACATCAAACTGAAACGGCTCATTCGGTCCATCTAGCGTGTACGACAACAGATACCGGCAATCCTGCGTAAATCCCAGGAACACGTGACATCCATTCAGCATTTTATTTTCATCCTCAACGATTTCGCGCAGGCTAACGCTCCGAAGAATTCCCAAACTCCCCATGGACCGTTGAGGGTGCCCGAAATTCCGCGGAACACAATTCCAACCTGTCTCGCGGGCCAATAACCAATGCGCTAAATTCCCGACCGAATATGCTCCCCGTTGCAGGACTGAAGACGTGATAGAGAGATGTGGAGTTATTTTGCGAAGAATATGAGGGGTGGTAGCGGTAAACGAGCGGTTGATTGGTGGATTGCTCGGAATGCGACTGAACAATGCGTCACGGTCGTTGATTGGTTGATTGTTCGCAATGCGATTGAACAATGCATCGCGGTCGTTGATTGGTGGATTGCTCGGAATGCGATTGAACAATGCGTCACGGTCGTTGATTGATAGATTATCATCATGTCGATCGTCCGAAAATTCGCCGTCCGACGATTCCTCCGTGCTCCAGGAAGAATCCGACAACGGTGGATGCTCCTCTTCGTCAGATGCATCAAAATCGTAAACAGATAACGACATCGCTTAAAGCGCGGTATTTTAATATTTTTTAGGTCGTTTCCAGCACGGAAGGAAAAGGAAAGCTCAAAGCGACGCCAAACAACGCTTGCACATGTGCACTGCGCAAGTTGTGCAACGCGCAGGCTGTGCGCACTATGACGATTGGCCTGCAGGCGGCGCCTCAGATGAATGGCCAGTGGTCACTATCACGACATACTGTTTCCAACGGGTGTTTATTAGGCATAACTGCAAAAAATATTAACATTCAACAAATTCTCAAAGAGTTATGGTAAATTCACAGTATAAGCACCAATATGCATAGGCAGTAAGCGAATCGGCGTTTTAATGCCAAACCGTTTACGCGAATTTACAAAATTGAAGGTGGTTTCGTTATAGGACTTAAAAGTATGAGCTTTCTTGAGTAGACCACCCAAGAGAATATCCTCCGTCCCCGGAAGACAGACATCGAGATCACTGGTCCTTGGCGTGGAGCAGTCCAGACCGGGTCTGTGAAACAGGAAGCCCACCCGCTTATCACCGGGATTATACGTGACCGGCTTCATCATCAAAAGATGCACATCACACGGGAGATTCGACTGCACCGGTTCGTAATTGAACGTGGTGAGGTTCGACATTTCTTGCTCGAAAGTTATGTGTGGCGGGTTGTTGGCAGCGAGATTGACGCGATGCGCAGTGTCTGTGGGATTCTTCAGCGGACAGTCTAGACAGAAGCCCTCGGTTTCCAGTTGCAGTTGCAGGTGAGTCTTGACGACTCGGGGATCACGAAGGGCCTCTCCCACCCCGCGGCCTAACAATCGAAAAGGAGAAACTGTCATAAAACAGACAAACAAACAGACAGACAGACAGACAGACATACAGACAGACAGACATACAGACAGACAGACAGACAGACAGCAGACAGACAGACAGACAGACAGACAGACAGACACGCGGTGAGAGTATGTCAGTATGTCAGTATTACCGTCGTCCTGCATCAGGAAACGATCGATCATCACTTCAATTTCTCCATTTCTTTGGCTGCCCACTCCATGTGCCTGGGTGAGGTGGAGTGTCAAACGCGACCTGTCGTCTTCCATAAATCCCATTGAAGTAGCTGGATAATAGTTAGCCGCCATTGGAAGGACGTGTGACACGCGACGCTGGATAATTTGAAAGCCGTTCGAGTCGGTGTGGAAGGTCAAATTATTACGGATGTCTGTCGTAAGACGCAGGACAAGTTCGTTGTTCTCGCCCAACTTCTCCATTTGGGTGATTAGCTCAACTTCAAGAGACTTGTCTAGATCGGTCGCTGAATTATAGATGCGCACGATGAGAACGACACCACCAGTATGGGTTTGGATCTCGCTGAATAGGGGGCCTTGGAGCACTCGAACGGTGTAGGGATAAGGTTTCAAGTCCCCCAGTCCTCTGGAAAAGAATAGTAGAAGTGAAGATTGCGCAGAAACACAGACACAGACACAGACACAGACACAGACACAGACACAGACACAGACACAGACACAGACACAGACACAGACACAGACACAGACACTTACGTTGGTCGGAACAAGTAGGCTCCGCTGTTCATCGACTCGTATCTTTTCAACTCCATTGCCACTTTCCGTTTGCCCTTTCTCGTTCGCAGAGCCTGCAGCATTCCATCCTCTGGTCGAAATGTCGCAGCCATGTAAGCGTTCGTCAGAGTCACCAGCTCCGCCGGGTCCAGTTCTTTGACCGAGAAACCTTGAATTTTCACTTTGTCACCTGCACGATCGGTCGATCGAATCGTCGTCGTTGATCGCGTTTTAATTTTTATTTTCTTTGTCCGTTCTCCAAGCGATTTGATACTGATTGCTTTCAAGGCCAACGGATCAAGCTGTATGAAAAACGTAATCCGCAGAACATCCAGATAAGATCCTACAAAATAAACGATGTTGTTGATTTATTAATTATATATTATTTATTTATTGAATAGCTTTTAAATTATGCTTGTGTTTTGACTTTTTTTCCACCTTGCGTATCGACATCATTCAACGCCGGGCTGACTTGATAGGCAATCTCCCTCCCGTCCGCGTCCGTGATCCGCAGGTTCTGCGTCTCCGACAGCAAATGTATCACAGTCGTTCGAGATCGCGCCAGCGGATTAAACAAGAACACAATTCGCTCCATATTGCCGGGTTTAAAAAAGAGCGGCGACTTGGCCGGCAAGGATCCCGGCGTCGGACGATAGCTCTCCAGTATAATATCGACCCGTTCCGCGTCTGCTTGTCTGTGAGTGTCAACTACCTGTCTGTGAGTGTCAACTGCCTGCCTGTGACTGTTGTCTGCCTGCCTGTGACTGTTGTCTGCCTGTCTGTGACTGTTGTCTGCCTGCCTGTGACTGTTGTCTGCCTGTCTGTGACTGTTGACTGACTGCGCCAACCGCTGGATATTCTTGAGGATCACAGCGTGGGCCATTAACAGGCCGTTCTGCAGTTTATCCCCGTAATCCAACGCGACCATTTGCTTGGACGTGCCGGTGATGGCGTCGTGGTGCTGGAAAAGCCCGAGACTCTCCGCGGCTCGTTCCAGACCGATGAGATCTTCCTGAAAATCGGCTCCGTCGTTGCTGGAGCTTTCCAGCTTGGCTAGGACCAGCAGGATTTCGGCCGTTCGGAGGTCCCGCTCGAGTTCTCGAGACATTTGCTTGTAAAACGGTCGCGATGTGAAGTAACCGGTCCAGTAGTCTTCGTACTTGTCAGCGTACGGGAAGAAGTCGCCTTGGACGGATGGAAGCGAGGGAGTGGGTGCGTCGGGAGTGCCGGATCGCTCGAAGACTGCGTCGTAGTAGTTCTTCAGAGTCCCGAACTGCATGATGACGTCGTTGGCAGGATTGCTGTTGATCAACTAAGACAGACAGACAGAAATGTCGCTTGGGAATCCATAGACAAATAGACAGACACACAGACACACAGACACACAGCAAGCAGGCAGGCAGGCAGGCAGACAGACCGACAGACAGAGGAACAGACAGACAGACAGACAGACAGACAGACAGACAGATGGTTAGGCAGGCAGGCAGACAGATAGATAGATAGACAGAGAGACAGACAAACAGACAGACATACTTTCATCAACAGCTTGTAGTTTTTGTATTGATTAGTCCATTCAGTGTCCTCCGCCCAACGGAAATCATCTCCCAGAATATACAGCAGCACATTATGCGGATACAACGATACCGTTTTTCGCATTTCCTCCAAAAGGATTTGTGCTTGAGTTTCCATCTGGGACTTCTCAATTTCAAACATGATGTCTTTGAAATCGTAGAAGTAGCAGTTATTCTTGGTCAAGCCGCAGATGTTCTTGATTGTGTAAAGATGATGAGGCGCTATTGAGAGAACGCGTTTACATATTGGATGTTGGCACATATTCAGAAAAGTTGAGATGCATTTTTCAGGCGGTTTACCGAGATGAGTGAAAATCGAGGTCGATGCGGTAGAATCCCAGCGCTGCTCCCATAGAAATTCTGTCGCTTTGTGTTTGCCCAAGTGTCGGCGGATATTGTAATGAATTCGTTGGATGAATATGGTTTTAAAGTCCAGGTTTCGAAGGAAGTAGGGCATGGAAGACGAGTGACCGAAGGGATCGATACTGAACCCGTGTTCTGGGGTGACGCCTAGGTTGTCTAACAGCCACTGATGACCTGTACATGTAGAGTTTAAATCCTGTACCACCGATTCATTTTTTCAGTGAAGGTGATGCGGTGGAACGAGACAGACACAGACACAAACACAGACACAGACACAGACACACAGACACAGACACAGACACAGACACAGACACAGCACAAAGATGCAAAGCCAGCAGTCGTACAGGGCGGAACAAATAACACACTTTTTGGAATAGGACTATCAAAGACAGCTCCTCTCACCGTAAATGTATTGATGTAAAATAGCGTAAGCACTACAGCTAGCCTCATCTGGCATGACGTAGCCACCGTTTACAATTTCCAAGCGTCCACTTTTTGTAAGATCCAATACCGCCTTCCTCTTCCCAGCATCCAGAGTTTCCCACCACATTTTGAAATAGGACGTTTCCGCCCAAATAAACGTCATGTCTGGCCATTCTAATAGTCGTTTAAGCATGTTGTCTAGAGCCAGCTTGGTCGAGGTGGAGAAATATTCTTCTACGGTGGACAGCCACCCCGGATCTGCGTGAGAGAAAGGAACAACATACACGAGCAGGGGCTTTTTTCCAGCGTCCGATGTTGATTTTATCTGAAAAAGATGAAGACTATTCTAAACTCTCAGTCTGACAGTTTTTAAATGTGTGTTTCTTTGTCTTTCGATTTCAGTGTTGTAATTGCTTGAGGATGTTTGTTCAGCTCACAATTCTGTCTCTCTGTCTGTCTGTCTGTCTGTCTGTCTGTCTGTCTGTCTATCTGTCTGTCTGTCTGTCTGTCTGTCTGTCTCTGTCTATCTGTTTGTATGTCTTTATGCCTGTCTGTCCGTCGGTTTGTCTGCTTGCTTGTCTGATTGCTTTTTTCTTGTATATAGCCACATGTTTGCTTATCTGGACTATATGTTTATAATTCCAACAGTCTGATGCCAGCATATCCGTTGTTTGCCTGTTTCTTCCGTCCAACTCGGTACTTGAAAATATACCTTAGGGGTCTTGTGGTAAGCAGCATCCATCTCTTCATCCCAAATACCGAGATCCCCGTCAGAGCTCAAATCCGTCAACGTAAACGTCAAGTTGGCCAAATCAAAGCTCGGTTTGCTGGCAAGGCGTGCCACTGATGGACAGACAACCGGACGTGACAATTCCTGCTGCGACCACTCAACAGGCACTCCATCAAGCAGTTCCGGCGACCTAAATCCGCCGCCTGCCGGCTGCTGGAGAAACGGGTTCCGCAGCCATGACTTGTTTTCATGATAATTTTTCCGCTCTTTCTCATTTTTTCGCAGGACGGGAATGTCGTTGAGGAGAGTGTTGCCGCCTTGATTGTTCGACGAAAAATGCAGCAGTGCAATCGGGCATAAAATCACCACAATGATGCCGATTATGAGGACCGGAACCGGCACTTTTCGTAGCATCTGCTTCAGCGAAAAGAATCGCCCATATCGCCGCATCTTGGATCGCAAGAACGTTGACGGTCAGGTCATTTTACTTGGCAAGTCCATATTGAGACGCAAAACTGCAACATATAGGCATAGGCAGAGACATAGTAACGGATAAAGACACCGATACAGACAGACACGGACGCAAACACAGACACAGACACAG
>LRSR01009486.1:0-11755 GCA_001579985.1 Hypsibius dujardini | reverse complement strand
CCATCGCATCCCCGTGGACGTTCAATCAAAACTAAAACCTTTCGTGCTTTTTTCCAGCGCTCTGACGGTGTCCACCACCATCGCGACCGCGTCCCGCGGCACCGTGATCCGCGTCACGGCCGGGGCGGAGGTCGTGACCGCCGCGGTCGGTCCGCCCAGGCCGCCGAGCCGAGTGCTCCCGCCGCGGACGCGACCATCTCCTCGCCCTCCTCCATTCCCCTCGTGCAGCTGCACGATGCCCCGCCGCCTTACAGCCAAGCGGTGGCCATTTCCGTGTCGGAAATTCCGCCCCCCCTGCCGCCGGGCAATAAAGGCGGTCCTCCGCGTGGCCACCGGAAGCAACGAAATTCCTCGCAGAATAATAATGGTGGTAATCACTCCGCCGCCCAACCGTCTGTTTCAACGTCACAAAGTGCTCATAGACCCATGGACCAAATTGTCAGTGTCACACAGCCTCCTTCCGCGATGCGCCACCCCAAAAATGCCAATAAGCCTACGAAGGAGCAACGCCCGCGGAAAGTATAGTCGTGTATATGAGATACTGTTGCTGTTTCCTCCTCCTCCTCCTCCTGTTTGACTGTTTGAAACTGGTTTCTCTCCCCCTTACTCTTTCTCACTCCTTTTATGATTTGGCGCACTCTCTCACGTGGTCTGCAAGAGGACCTGTTGTTAAAACTGGCCATTTCCCTTTTTTAAGATTAATACGAGACAGACCAAATGTACCCGCGTAGAGGAATTTACAGTGTACAGAGTACACGAGTTCTGTGCGGACTGTTTTGTGTGGTATTTAGGCGTTTCCTTCCTTGTTGCGAATATGGTTTTTATTATCATGTTGTCCCTACAAGAGGACTTTTTGCTTTGTTTGCCATGCCGTATTATGCATTTATGAACTACCATGAATCTGCTGGCCTGTTTGTGACACACGGAATTTGGGTATTCTTCCTTGGATCGCGGCTGCTTTCTCCCGTGGAAACTGATAATCCCAATCCCCGCCAGTTCACGATTTGATTCTGCATTTACCGAAGGTTATTAGACAAGGGTACTTTGGAAAGAGATAGCGATCATACACCAGTCACCACGAGTCAGAGATCCCCAGCGCTGCTGCTGTTTACTAGTGCCTGGATCTATCCGCCAGATGGATATATCGATCCCATCGATCCCGTCATGAAGATTTGCATTGACTTTGCGTCATTTTTTGTAGTGCAACATGCGAAAGTAACTCATAACCGTCCTTATTCCTACTGTTGATTTGATCATCACGGACGGACGTACCGATACTTCCTCCGCTGTACATGTGACATTCTGGAAGTGCAAACAGTAAGTAATTGTATAATTATTGTTATTGACGTGTGAAACACCGTGAGTCTAGCATAAATTCTCTTACTTATATTTATTATTCAAAATAGACTCAAAATATTGTTATCACATGAATTAGGAACGTAGAGGATGTGAGAGTATATATATATATATAGAGAGAGAGAGAGAGAATATAAAGACTGCTTTGGTAACTGTCCTTCGGCAAGACGGTTATGCACGGCAAGGGTGCGAAGGGAAGGTGAAAATCCCCCGATGGACGTAATAATCAATCAATGTGGAGATATGCGGCTCGGTCGAGAATTTGCAAATGTGATCCGTCGGCGCTGGTTCCGTGATCCGTCGGCGCTGGTTCCGTGATCCGTCGGTGTTTGTTCCGTAAACCACCTTTCGGACAGGTTTGTAGCACATCAGATACGGTTAGCACTGCTCCTCCAGCTCCCCCCACCGTTTCCCGTTCGTCAGCACATCAGCCCGCCGATCATCATCCAACCCTTCCACTTCGCCACACTGGCGAGCTGGGTCTCTTGGCACTTATTCAAACACGAGAACCCATTTCAGGGGGGAGTAAAGGTTTTACTCCTTTTGGCATTGCAAACGCCGAAGGGGAACACGGTCGTCGAAGACGGCCAAAACCAATAGGAATGAAAAACAATTGTTAGAATGGTTTGATGCCGAGAAGGAACTGATATCTCTAAAGGTGGCAGACATCCCTTCCACTTCACAAGAATGGCGAGCAGTTTTGTACCGTGCTGAGTACCGTCGTACCGTGCTGAGTACCATCGTACCGTCGTACCACCGTACCATTGTACCATCGTACCGTGTGTACCGTGGCCTAGGTGTTAAGTCTCATGTAAAACGACCTCTATAATTTGGCCCTTCCTTAAATACTTAGAACATACGTGCTTACTGTGCTAGCATTGCAATAGCGGAAGAACTGCCGTGAAGCTTTTGTTATTTGCAGATTTCAAAACGACCCTGACCATTCCAGACTTCATTCCAGCGTGAGGTATGCCGAAAGGAATTTCCGCTATCTAGTTCACGGGAAATTTGACCCAAAGCTGAGCAGCACTGTGGAAACTCCAGGCGATTCCGTCATAACTCAACAATGCCGTATGTATTGGTGAGGTTTGAAGAGGACAAAAGACGGACCACAGTCGGAGATGCGGATTCCGATCCTGAACTGATGAAGTTCCTGGACGCGGAGGTCCGCCAGTCAGGGGACTCTTGGAAGTTCGTGACGCCCATGAATCCGCGAGTCATTCTCAACAAACTGGAAACCAAAGGATACCGAGTGGTCACTACGACGGCCAAAGGTGACAGCAAGTACGAAGGCTTCGTCCTGTGGACCCTGCACAAGTCTGACTGTCCGCCTGACTATGATCACGTGGGGGAATACAGCAGGCCAACGAGAAACGCGCCTAAATAACGCGATTTCCTCTCTTTCTGATTGGTTTCTGAGCCGCGGTGGAACAATTTTTGTCTACACAGTTCCCGTTCCTTAACGTTTAATTCCACATGAAGGACATGTTGGGTTCTCACTCAGTACCCACGGGTAGTGCTATGATTTATGAGCTTACAACGAAAAAGCAAGACCAGTATGCATGCGAATCATGGTCTCCTTGTCCTCTTCGATCTCGAAGGTCCAATCTTCAAACTAGATAAGCACAGCGGAGTAGAAGGAAAAACGTCAATAAGTATTATGACAAAGTTCCGATGGTTCGTGGGGGAACAATCACTATTTAGAAATTGCACTGCTAGGCGAGACCTATCCGATGGACGGGCCCCGAGTGACTGGAAGACACCGTCAACTTCCGAGCTTCAGTTCATTGACGCTCAGAAAGTGCTGATACTGTATTTAATTTTGCCTACTGAAGAGACCGAAACGTGAAAGTTCTTTTTGTTTTCCCGGGAGGAAGGTGGATTCGGTCGCAGTCCGAAGATCCCCCTTATGTATTCGAGAAAGTGAAACGAAAGCAGTGGGCGGGTGGGAGGAAAACACATTTCGGGGAGCTCGAAGAGTGATGAGAATGAACTGAGCGCGACTAGCATTCGCCAAGAGCCAGAAGCGATCATCAGTGATCGGATAGAGGGAGGAGCGACTCAGAAGGGATGGACACTGACCACTCGAATCGACCATTCAAGGCTCTCTGACGGCGGCACCGTAAACGGGAATTAACCTTGTTAATTCCGATTAACTTAATCACTTTGTCCCACACCAAGGTCTACCAATATTGCGGAGTTTGCTGCCATCCTGCTCGTAATGTGTATCTGTATTCCCAGCACAATAAGCAACCCGCAGCTATATTGCCAGTCCGTTTTTAAAGTTTTCATCTGGAAGCAACCCATGACCTGTGACTGGGAAACTCTGCAGCTTCCGGCGACTGTCTAAATGCTTTCAACGAGGGTTATCAACGGTCCGTCTGCTCGCTCTCATGTGCAGGGAGACACGAATGAACCCTTGATGACTAACAGCCGAAAAAAGGAGTAGCTAAACTGAGATATGTGTATTGGAAATTAGCGCCAACTAGTTGTGGTTAACGATAGGCGGGGCCGTCCATTGTGTGTGGTCGGGATCCTCTTCCTCCGTGGCCAAGAGACACCCGTCCCAGTGCATGTAGTTATTTTTGTTGCCGGATGGCGCCAATTTGAGACGCTGCCTGTCCACTCACTCGTTCTTCCACTTCTAACTCTTCGTGCTCCGTTGTTGCCTCGTGCATTTCCTCAAATTCCCACCCACGCATCGTTTACTGTCATACCGACTAAATCTTATGCGCTCGAACATTAAATAAATCGAAATTCGGGGGTTGTGGAGACCTGCGCGGTCCCGCGGCTTCTGGCTGTCGCAAACAATCCCGTCCGTACCGTTCGCTCCATCCGAGATGCGGAGACCCACGTGTATGAGCTGAGTTTTCGCCAGTTTTTACCCACGGATGTCACTCCCACTCGTACATCAAATGGGCCTATGAAGTCGCTCCTCGAAATGGCAGTTGGGACGTTTCTGTACGGCCAGTGGAAATGTTAGTCGATAGGTTTGCCGGGATCAGTGGTGCGCCGAGCTTTGGTTTGAGGGGGGGGTGTGTTATTTATTCCGAAATTAATTTTTTTTGTATTCGAAATATTTCCGATAGAACGCAAGGGGGAGTTTTACATGACAATTCTCTATCACGGTGTTTTCTCTAAACACCGGGGAGACCCCTAGGGGGACCCCTAGGGCACCTTTCGACTTTCGAGGGGGTTTTAGATCAACAAAACACCCCCCCCCCCGTCGGCGTGCCACTGGCCGGGATAATACACCACCAATAACGCAGCCTAAAAAAACCTCGATTGCCAGCAATTGTATGGTCGTGAATGGTGGTATGGTGGTACGTGAACTCGCAGTCACGGAAACACTCGAATATTGCGGTTATTCAGCAGTAAAAGATTGAATTGAAAATTAGCGCAGTTTTCTTTCATGCTCATGTGCGATGCTGGAACTCACCAGCATCTGCAACGGCTGCAATCTATTCCGTAGGTCATCACTCCCTCGTCATCCCTTATATTAGGATTAATTTTTCGATTACAGTAGATTCAAGTTCAGAAAGGAATGATTGACTCAGACGTTTGATAGAAAGCTCTTGCATGCCGCGAGAAGGCAGACGGCGGCAACGAACGCACCCCCGGAAAACTTACCACGCATGGCCTCAGAGGTAATTCGGCCGAATGAACATGCACGCTAAATTAATTAAGTCACGATTGACAGCTGTTATTCAAAAGTCGCTGTAATTGCTGACCTTGTATCACACATGTAGAAACATCTGACGCGCCGTTCGTTTACCATTCGTCACAATGGCGATTTGTATACACTACGTCTTTAATGATCTCCGGTTTCCGGGTCGCACCGTACGTACAGCAAGTATTGCTACCACTCGGTCACCAGAACGTGTGTAGTTCTATTTGGGGCGATAGAATTTACCGGTACAATGTATGCGGCGTTTGCATTGGCTCAACACATGGGCGCAATGAACTTTCCTTTTAGCAAAAATGTGTCTTGTTGAAAAGGGGTGCTTGAAAGAATTAGACACACATTGTCTCGTCAAATAAATAGCGGCTTATAGCCGTTTTCTCAGTGAGGGCGGATATCAATTGTGCGAATGGGGCACCCCACATGAAGGTGCGTACCCTGTGCCGTTGCATGAATCGTCCGGCTAGCGGCTTATACCAACATCTCGCACATTCTTCACGGCAAAACAAAACAACTAATACTGACCGGTTATTAATTGTCAAGAACTTGTGCATGGTACTTAAAAAGAAAACCACTGACATGCGTGCAGACATCTTCGTCAAGCGCTGATATTGATTAACAACAAGTGTGTCCCGCTTTTCAAACCGTCAGAATGATGAATCCTCTTGGGCTGTTATGTGCAGTGATGTGCTGCGGGTATGCGGCAGGTTCAGCCGCTGGACCTCTGAAGCTCAAGGTAAGCTCTAACTTTGCGATGGGGCAGATTATTTCCACACGACAACGCAGTTGCGTGCTTATGTAGAATTCGGATCAGATTCGGAAACGAAGTGGGAATGTTCCCGTTAAGCCCGCCAAGATTCCGGCCCGGTTGCTCGCTACGCCGCAAGGTAGTCTTCCCCTTCCGAAAGCACTCGGAGTTACCAAGACTGCGCGCCTCACCAGCGCAGAAAAGGCCCTACGAAGAACCAAAACCGTCCCAGCCCGTTTGGCTGTCCTGAATCCCACTCAATTTGCCGGAGTGAAAGAGCTTTCCTCGAGACGGCAAACTCTCACACGATCATTCCCCCCGCTCGTCGAAGGTAATGCTAAACATGTGCACATTTTAATTATGCATCAATGCTCGTTGGCTGCATGGCGTTGTATGGCTGACCACTGACCTTGGTGTAGGGGGTGCACCACCGATCCAAAATCCGCTGGTTTGGGACGCCTTGCTCGTCTTGAAGGGATCGGGACCGCACGTTCTCTCGTCCATCGATTTCACCCATCCGCCCTCCGTGCCACCCTTCGACTGCAACTCCGTCCACCAACCCGGTTTTTACGCCGACGTGAACCTCGACTGCCGGGTCTACCACCGTTGTGACATTCGTGGAGGCCTTACCACTTATCTGGTCAGCTCGAGTCCGACCGTGGTAAGCACGGTCGTCCGCTCTTTTGCAAACTCCCTTCTTCCTCTTTGCATTTAGTTGCGGACATTTCTCGTTAGGTTTTCAACCAAATCACCCTGACTCCAGACTGGTACTACAACGTCGACTGCTCGAAATCGGCAGACTTTTTCGACTACTCCAATGCCCGCTTGTACCACCGCAACTGGCCGTTGTTTGACGACTCGCTCGGCTTTACGATCGAACCTTCTCAAATTGACGGTTTGGAGGTGAACACACCCGTCAACACTCCCGGTGAACGCGTGATTGATCACGCCAGCGATGGAACTCCCATCACCGGTTACGCCGCGTCCATCGACTCCATCACCATCAACGTAACCATCTCAACTGCTGCGGTCAGTCTTCTTTTCAGGCTGCTCTGAGACGATTCTTATCCTTGCAATAGGTCGTGGCGGGTACAAACTACCCGATCACCTGCTCGGCCACGTTGGCCACCGTCACGGCAGACGACCCCAACGATCTAACCATCTATGACAGCATTCCGGCCAATGTGATCTCTCGCCTCGGCGACGATGAGACCATCCCGCACCATAACGATCCCGTCGCGAGCACGTCCCAGCTTCGGTACATCAATGAGTTTCGATGAGCTTTCAATAGGTTTCGATAGGTTTCGATGGGTTTTGTACAGGTACATCGCGGTCGAGCCCTCCACCGGACGAGTCATCATCGACGCCCAGGTGCTCAACGGGACTGATCCGGAAGACACCCCGACCGCGTTCATTCTGTGCGCTTCGAGCGGCTTCATGCGGCAGACGTACAACATCCTCTGCACCGACTCTGTGGGTCGCGAAAGCAACACGGTCCAGATCACTGTAGGTTCCCCATTCATTTTTATCGCTTTGCACGGTGGTTAGGTAATGGGATGAACAACTTCTAATTGTCTTTCATGGCAGATTCGTTATCCGGTTTGCCGACCACGGCTGAAGATCGGATGTGACGTGACCACTTGCGCCGGGGTGCCACCTACCAGTAAGACAGTCAGCGGTTTCAGACCGGGTTGGGTGCGGCAGACCGATTTAACATAACGTGTTTGATCGAATTTATAGGTGCCCAGGCGTAAAGTGTGTAGTCTGATGGAAACCAAACCCCATGCGGCGCAGTGCTACCCTTTCGTGTTCGACATTTACCAGCAACGGGATATACTATTGCTATCACTATCAACGGTTATAAAAATGAATATGAGTCTTGATTGCGTAGTTGGTTGCCTATTTCTAGCGAGTTGTTATGTTTGCTTATTATTGTTACTAATTGAATTCAATAATCTCAAAATTTTATCGCATCACGCGAAGCAGATTGCGTGTGACATTTTGACGCTGGAGCTCTCTGTACCCGAAATTAATGGTACGGTGTAGGGTAGGTATTGTATGGTGTATTATATGGTGAACGGCATTGTAACCATGCTCCGCCTCCAACTGCACTCAACCGCGAGGGTTCAAACGAGTTGGCAGTTACAGTTGATGCAGTGGGTGGTCCCGCCGTAAATCTTGACAACCGCCATTAACAAGACAAAATGGCGGCTGCACAGAATTTTGGTCTTAGGCAAACTGGTATGGTCAATCCATTTCTCGACCCGAAAAGACTGAGCGCTAGACACACTGTGCGTGTAGATTTTTCCGTGAAGTGATCCCTCTTGTGCGTCATGTTTCTCCCGTTGTGTGCGGATATCTCGACCTTTCTTCTACAATTGCTGAAAAGGGTAATGACTCTTTTTCACTGCGATGCTTTTGCACCATACAGATGAAAAATATTTACCGTCTCACGTCAAGAACGACAAAGAGTGTTATTGAAAGGAATACGGATTCCTGGAGGGATTGTTCAGCGGATAGGTCAATTATTAGGTTATGGGTTAACCTTGTATTTGTACGAGAAAGTTAAACGAGGCCGTATTGTAAACGTCAGAGGCGACATCATCGTCAATTATTGTGCATCATCGTCAATTAGTGCGCATCATCGTTAATTATTGTGCATCATCGTTAATTTGTGCGCATCATCGTTAATTAGTGCGCATCATCGTTAATTAGTGCGCATCATCGTTAATTAGTGCGCATCATCGTGCACTCGGATGTAATTGTGTTCCATTTGACTGAATCTCCGTCCGTCAGGCAGCGTATTGATGGAAATCACCCCAGAAACGAGCCACCAATTTTCCGGAATCCTTTTCGTCCGCCAAACAACTCTGATGGGCAGAAAACAATGTACCGATCAGCAAGGATATGGAAGCAACGAATTGATGCAAAAGCAACGTCGAGTTCTGCCTACAACAAGAACGCAACTGCCGCCAATATTCCGCATCCAACAAACGCCACAGAAATTGCCACGGTCGTGCGATTATCCGGGCACAATTCTTGATGCAGTCCGCAAAGGGGTCGATCAGGCGGCGGCTTTCCGTTCATCAGCCAACTGAATTGGTTTTTTGCATCGGGCATCAATTGCTTCACATCAGAGTCGTACCGAAAAATATCCTGCGATGATAAAAAAAAGACGCATTTCAGGTGCTACACACATGGCCACGATTTTGAGTGGCAGAGTTGGACCCATCAGGGTGGTCTGAGTTTGAGCCACTTTTGGCTAGAGCTTGCCACTGCTTTCTCCTGAATCTCCCGCGTGCGCGTGGTGACTCAATTCGGCTCGAACTCGGACCACCCTTTTTGGTTTAAAGTTTGTCACCCAAAATTGTGGCCATGTGTGTATAAGCATGGATTGAGAGTCCTTTTACAGCTGCCTCATCATTCAACATACCTTAATTTCGAGATCGACTGCTGAAAGTTGCTGAATGATCGCCGTAATCACTTTGACGCCTTCATCGGTGAGGTCGACCGTCCGACTGGTAAAATTGAACTTCCGCCCGAGCAAATGGTCAGCGAGAAACTTTCCGCTCCCGCAGTCCTCGCTGGAGGTCGTGCATGAATCATTAAGAGCCTGACGTACAATTAGTCCGGCCTTTGTAAAATCGAACAGTTAATCGATAAATTGGCGTCACCTACCGTCACTGCACCTTCAATGGCTTCCGCGCAGCTCACCTGGAACTCATTTCTCTGCAGCAAGAAACACCCCGTCATGAGTTTCGCTTACGGGGAACCCGGCGCTTTGTTTTACTCTGAAATTCATGACAGGTCGCCGAACGTGCCGGCACGGAATATAAATTCGCAACTTAACTCACTATTTTCAATTTTTCTTGGTCAATTTGCAAACTTTTGATGCGTTTTGGGCAGTTTCAATCGGAATGCAGATTCGTTACACACAAAAAGCAGCGTTTCCGTTTACGGTGTCGAGTCAGAGAGCAAAGGTGAAAACCCACGGCGACCCAAGTTCATCCCATCCCAAAAGGACAAATTTGCGAAGGTTTTTTGATCATTTTTATCTCGCCAAGCAAGGCACACTACAACGCCGAATTTTTGGTGCTGAAAATGTTAATATCTATCCAAAAAGTTCCAAATTTAGTAAATCAAAAGAAATTGATCTAATAAAGTTTCTAAAAGAATTTTCAAGTGGGATAAGGAGACGTGATGACGTCACGTGGCGTATTTAAAAAAAGTATAGAAAAGCAAAATTTTGCAAACTCAAACTGCTTCTGTGGAGAATCATGTTGGAAGATGAGGACAATTTTTCCTTGCTAACACACTCGGCGACCCGGCCTGCAAATTTCAACCCAAACAATGCGCCTTAATCTACGCCCGATTTTCGAGAGCAAACTCATCGTCACGTCACCGCTGTTGTGAGATTTGGGAAGAGGCCGAAAAAACTGGTGTTTTTCTGTTTTTGAATTAAGGACATTGTGCTGTCCATTCTGCTCCAGATGATCTGCGGCGATCTAATGATTATAGTGGACAGCATTGCCCTGGCCACTTTCTGAAATCGAAAGAATATTAATGTATTTTAATGGAAGCGCTAATATTTATGAGGAATCATCAAATCCCAAGCGTATAAACATATTCAGCCATTTTCATCGGATCATGTCATGTTGTACCGTACCCCGTCAAGCGAGTCGTTCTTTTGCCAAGCCAGCGGAGAATCCCCCGGTGTCTCAATTACATATAGATGAATGAATACCTTAAGAGTAGAACACAAAATAGGAGTATTAGAAGAACGCTTTCGGCGGGAAAGATCTTCGATTTGAATTTCTTCCCTTGCGCGTACGGAGGAGCCAAAAAACACATTCAAATAGTCCAAGTACAATTTATTGAGTCACATTGAGTAAATTCTATTAGGAAACTGAATTCATGAGTTCCCGAAACTTTTACGTGGCGCATTCGATGTAATTTAGTCCGAGTTTAATTATTAAGCTCATTGACAACTAACAACAGCTTGAGTTACGGGTATTTCCGGCCATCGATTGGGGAAGCCCTGACTAACTCGGGAAGGTTACGGGATTTGACCTCCAGATCGGAATGGGTTTTTTTCCACAAATACCTGTCTATATATCATGATTTAACATTGAGGTCTCGGGGCTGCAATCACATTCGCGGTTTCAGAAAAAAATAAGGAAGAAAAAAACTCCCGTACCACTTATGTGCTATCGCCCGGTGCTTGATTGATTGATTTATTAGCCATGTTTCCGAAGTTTCAATTTATTGATCCCAACCACTGTAAAAATATCGTTTTCTGGAAAACGTTTGATTCCACAATTTTTGACACTCATCCACTCTAAATCGGATTTGAAATCGATTGGCATCAACAGAGTATTTTTTGGATGCCAGGGGGGCGTAACTACGGATAATATCTCCAAAGTCACTCGGAAGCGTAGATTGAAACTAGCCCATATCTCTGCCCCCTGGCATCGAAAAAATATTCTGCTAATGCCAATCGATTTCAAATCAAATTTGGAGTGGAGGTGTCAAAAATTATGGAATCAAACGTTTTCCAAAAAACGATACTTTTACAGTGGTTGGAATCAATAAATTGAAACTTGGGAAACTTGGCTAATGAATCAATCAATCAAGCCCCGGGCGATAGCACATAAGTGGTACGGGAGTTTTTTTCTTCCTTATTTTTTTCTGAAACCGCGGATGTGATTGCAGCCCCGAGACCTCAATGTTAAATCATGATATATAAACAGGTATTTGTGAAAAAAAAACCATTCCGATCTGGAGGTCAAATTCCGTAACGTCTCCTAGTAAGAAGATATTGATTGGGGCGACAGAAACAGAACACTTTCACATTCACAATATGTTTCTGTTTTAAGGAAACCCGTTTACGTAAAATATCGAAGTTCACAAAGGCTATTCAAGGTAATCCCAATCAATTATATTCTGGCACTGAGATCAGTGAAAATGTT
>LRSR01009485.1:0-10298 GCA_001579985.1 Hypsibius dujardini | reverse complement strand
TGAGGTCTGCCCGGAGGGGATGGCAAGCTTGTTGGAGAGGGGGCAGGGGGGGGGGGCAAGCTTAACGTGTAAAAAGATAAAAATGTTGTCCGTCCATCCGTCGGCAGTCTGTCCTAAGAACTCACCCTCAGTCTCCAGGCCACCCCAAGTTTTTAAATGACCTCTGACAAACCAGTGAATTTCGGGTTGAGTTGCATGCCTTTGAGATGAAAATGATGGCAAAAGGCCAAAAACAGATACAGAGATAAATATTGCAAAGAGTTAATTTCACGGCTCTTCCATGAGAGGTTTTGTGCTCTCTGTCTCTCCGCGTCTACCCTCGACATGATTCCATGTGGGCCTCTTTTTTCCCTACGTGGTGTATCGATCGTTGTGTCTGGCATCGGTTACTGTTCTCATGGGGGCCTCATTTCCAAAACCACTCCAGGATTTCAAAACATGTCAACAAAAACTTCCATTTTTCAATTAAATTTGAGGTGTTTTGGGATCCGGTATAAGCTCCCTATTAATTAATGGAATAACAGTCCGAATTTGATGAGAAAAAACTAATGTTTTGAAAATGTTTTGAAATCCCTCAAGGGCCCCTGTAAATCAGACTCGACCCTTCCCTTCAAATTTTTGAATGATCAGGAACAAGAGGCCGAATTTTCGGTTAAGTCCTAGTTTATAGACAGTATTGAGATTTTAGAAATTATTATCAATTCTGACTCAAAACATTATTCTGAATCGATTGGCATCAGTCGAATTCCGATCGGAGGTCAAGGGGCGGAGTTACAGTGCTTTGATTGGTCGTTTACCCACAGCACTCAGATTGGAGTAAAACAGTATTTTGAATCGATCGACATCGGCCTAATTTTAACTCAAAGTCAGGGGGACGAGCTAAAGCATTTTGAATGGTCTTTTAGCCACAGCACTAGATTACAGTATTTTTGAAAATGTCTGACCCAAACATTATTTTATCGGAGCGCTGATACCGTTACCGTGTCAATTGATTAAGCATCGGTTAACCAAAAAACAACTGTGAGCCTGACCACTGACCTGAGCACGAGCGAGGGAAGGGGGATGGGTGTCAATGGCAATATCTGTAGATGGGGTTTTTATGGATTTTAAATGGCGCTACTGGCGATGAGTTTTGAATGGCATCACTGATCCAGATTCCCATGAGTGATGGGGCGCCGAACGTGGGTGAGTAAGCGAAGCGAGCTAGCGCTTTGCGCTGTGACTCATCACTCATGGGTTTAAGGTCCCAAGAAAAAGGCAGCGCAGTACCGCTTCCCAGTGAATCAATCAAGCATCGGTTAGCCAAGACAATTGTGAGTTTGACCAATGACGTGAGCGCGATCGAACAAAGCGAGCCTTGCTACTCGATTCAAATTAATGTTTTGGTATACGAATGGTCAAATAAATCTTAATCTTGAGTACTGTGACTGAACGATTAGAACGTCGTTGTTCCACCCCCTGATTGTGATTGAAATTCGGCTTGTTACAATCGGTTCAGAATATTGTTCTGGGTCGGAAGTGGTCAAATCTATTTTGATCTGAGTGATGTGGGTAAACGACCACTCAAATTGCCCTTGCTGTGCCCCTGGCCTCTGATCAAAATTTGACTGATGCTAATCAATTCACAAAGTTGTTTTGGGTTAGAAATACTAAAATTCAACGAAATCTGAATACTGTCATATATTACCGAATTTTGGTTCAACCTTGACACAAAATGCATTTTTTCCCATTTGCCTGCCCCTTGGCCCTGCCCCCTTACCGTCCTTGGCCCTACCAAGAGGGGTCCCGGCTCCGACTTCTAATTACCATAAACGAGTCCATGCCCTGAATTTCATCTGGCATACTCCTCCACTCTTCCGTTCCGCAGCATATTGGAAAAAGTGGTTCAGTGCAAACTAATCAAGTACACAATCCTCTTTTCTTCAATCTCGAGCGCTTACAATGCTTTCAAGAAAGATGATGCAATACGGCTTAAGATGATTTTCATTCCCACTCACTTACAGCATCGTCATCTGTGGCTTCCCCCACCCTTGTTTTTAATTGACTGCCGGTTAATTGGGCCCATCTTTTGTTTAAATTATACATATCCCTATGACAGGTGTGCCTGTCGATGTGGGCGATTATCTACTCAGTGACGCTGCCGTGGCTGGTGCTTGATCAAGTCCTTTACCGCATTCCCGTGGAGAACGGGCCGGCAGAGTGCTCCGTCAATCAGTCCGCTCAGTTCGCCTACAGCATGGTCATCGAATTCACCCTGTTCAACTTTCCCCTGATCGCCACCGTCCTCGCGCTGCCGGTGATCCTGTACGCCACCTGGAGGAACCGCCGACTAAACGCCCGACGCGTGGGCAACACCATTTCTAGAGGTATATTTCATGGCAAACACTAACTGAAAGAAAACGTTTACTAACAAATTCCACAAACTCCTAAACAAATGTATAAGCTTAGTAAAATTTATTTATAAACTGCAAAATCTTTAGTTAAGAAGTTCCTTACTTAGTTCTCTTATTCCAAGGATATTTTACCTATTATTTGTGCCTTTGTTCATAATCTAAAGTTACAAATGTAGTACAAACTACAATTGTACGTAGCGATCGCTTAACATTAAAACTTATAATAACTAAAAGATAAAATGGGTAACATTAAATAACTTAAATTAAATAATTAGTTCCTACAATTTACACTCAAATTGCAATTGCACACTAAAAGGGTTGTTCAGTAAAATACGTTCTACTGAAGGAAAAATTCTTATTATTAAACAAGAGCAATTTTTAGTTTGCAACAACCAATGGGCAGATTGAATTTCGTTTTTTCCCCACTCCCCATTCTCCATAGGGGGTCATCCTTTACGAACTTTGGCGCAGTCGGCGACCGACGCTGAACACGAACCGAACAGCTCAGCAGTTGTTCCCTCTGTAAAACGGATAGCGAGACCGAAATCGAACGCGACGTTGTTGCTGGTGCTGTTGACGGTCAGCCTGATGGTGACATACGTACCGACCAGTGCCATCTACACTGCCGCCGCCTTCCTGCCGGACTACGACTGGACGGAGGCATACCTCGAGACCGCAGTCACGGCGCCGTTCCAGCCGGCGATCGACCCGATTCTCTTCGCACTGGCCTTGACCAATGTACGAACTGCACTGGTGAATGTGTTGACTCGCTCTCATCCGCGAGGTCGAACGTGACGGCCAAGCGGGGCCGTATGTAAGATTCTTTAGCACAAACCGTTCGGTTTTGTCCACTTGGTTCGTTGTGTAACTTCTATACACGTACATGAGTTCTTAGAGAAAGCTGAAGGAGTGTAAAGTCTTTCTTAAAGCCGTAAAGAAACGCCCCTTATTGATTTCTTCCCAAGTTTTCTTGCTCCTTCTTTCTTGGGTCGGCGCTAAAAGCCCATGTAAATACGGCACAGGACGTAGAATTTGGCATGCTAAATTTTACTCCGTTTTGATCAATAATACTCTAAATACTCTAGGATTATTTCCTCTCGTTAATACCACGTGTTCACGACCTTTGGTCAAACTCACCCCATTATGTAAGAAGTCCTACACATACCACTCAGGCAAAAGGTTCTTTACCTATCCGAGATGTATCATCTTTATACCCGTAAACTAGGAGATTACCCTGACATGAGTAATCATAAGGCAATTCATATCTTTGGGATTTTCATTTATCAAAGACTTGATTCGAAATTATTTCTTTCATTGGCCTTAAAATGACTGACCTAGGCCACCGGGTGCTTTTTAGGATATAAAACTGGTCAAGCAGACACAGACACAGACACAAACACAGACACAGACACAGACACAGACACAGACACAGACACAGACACAGACACAGACACAGACACAGATGGAAATCGGTACCTTCAAACAAAACCCTCCAACCATTCTGGAAAAACGAGGTATCCGTTGTCTGACTAGACGGAGGTTCACTCCATGTCTTGCCCACGATAACAGTGGTCGCAATCAGGAAAAATATTGCGAGATCGAAAGGAGCCCTTCAGCAAAAATTGAATAATTTCGGCAACAATCGAACATTTTGGAAAGTCGTCTGCTTACACAAAGCCAAAGTGACTTGCTGCGACCTGGGCAATCCCTCCAGCGAGGATGGCGGCCACTCCGTTGATCTGCTGCGCTTGCGTGAGCACAGTGGTGAGATAATTTTCCTCAAGGCCCTTCTACGCATCCCTCAAGCAGAACGGTTGCGTTGAAACAATGGTGTTCAGATAAATAAAACGTATACAATCACCCCCTTACCTTGTTGTGGGCTTCGGAGACAAGCCAAGCTTCGAATGAGGTAAGGAGAATTGAGGTGGCAATTCCTGCCAGAATACGTCCCACAAATAGGATCCAGTAGTCGGAAGAGTGCTTCGTCAGGCAGGATGCTCCGTATAAGATTCCGTATAGCAAGCAAATCTTTTTGCGACCGCTGAAATCGAATGAAAATGCATTAAATAGGTGATTAAAATAGAGGCGTTAACTGACAGACATTGCAAATAGACAAAGACACAGACACAGATACAGACACAAACACAGACACAAACACAAACGCAGACACAGACACAAACGCAGACACAAACGCAGACACAGACATAGACACAGACACAGACACAGACACAGACACAGACACAGACACAGACACNGACACAAACACAAACGCAGACACAGACACAAACGCAGACACAAACGCAGACACAGACATAGACACAGACACAGACACAGACACAGACACAGACACAGACACAGACACAGACACAGACAGACACAGGCACAGACACAGACACAGACACAGACACAGACACAGACACAGACACAGACACAGACACAGACACAGACACAGACACAGACACAGACACAGACAACCTGGGACTTACATTTTATCGCCATAGGAAGCAACAACAGTTCCCAATGCGAGACTTGATCCAAACCCAGCGACAAACAGGGACGATATATCTTTAGTCTTAAGTCCGTAACTCTCGTACAAGGCATAGACATGAGGTCCTTGGAGCCAGTCAGCACCTGAAAGAAATAATGGCATTAAGCTCGTGTAGCTCTTCCAGTGAACTACCTACAATGAACACCCATATTGTCTTCCCACTAACCTGTAGCACACGCGTACGCAAGCAAATACTGAAGTCTTAGCGAGGAAAACCAAGACGATGCCCGTTCAGACATCATCTGAATGACCAGACGAAACTCTAGTACCAATCTGGAATAAAACTTAAAAGCGGGAACAAAGCCTTCTCGGTATTGAGGCTGAACGAAGTTAACTCAAGAGAAGTGGGCGATACTAGTACTGTGCAACATCGTTCGTTGTATGCCGCGATGCTTCGATTGCCGCAGTCGCCGTACGTTTTGCACGCATGGCGTACGAAGCGGTTTACGTCTTCGAAAGCGACAGTTCGCGGATGGCTTGCAGCGCTTTCCAGTCAAAGTTTCCAAGGTGTCTGTCTGTCTCTGTGTGTGTGTGTCTACCGTTTAGTTTGGTGTGGGCAGTTGGAAATAATTACTGTCCACGTTTGCCTGCAATTTCCAGACACCGACTGCAGCGGCAAGTAAATACACGCCTTGCTAGACGAAGTGGTTCAGTAGAAGATTTCACACAATACTCACTTACTGAAAGAATTTCATTTAATAGAATCGAAATACTGGTTTAACAACTTAAGAAATGTACATGAATATTTCCAGCTTTCAAATTTAAAAGTGTCTCTTGGTTGCTGTGATGGCAAAATTAAGCTAAATTAAAGAGAATTTAATTGAAAGTAGAAGTTGTTTTTTAGATTGGAAACAAATTCCTTCTCGATTGCAGCTTTACTGGAGTGAAACGCAGCGGATGTTTCATTAAGCGTGTTATCGTTCCCGTGGGAGTGACTGATCCCGAACAATTTTTCGTCTTGTTGATTGATTGATTGGATATTTTGAGTCTGGGATTCGTCCTGCATTCTGGTGTGAATTTTAAATCTCTTGGCACCGAACTCAATCGACACATATGAAACTTTAAAAGATCTGCTTGAATTTACAGTCAACTAATTGCAAGTGTTATAATACGCGGAATGTGCGACGTCTTTTGAGAAGGTATGCTTAAAGTTTCGCTTGATTGATCGATGGCGTTTGTCAGGGACGGTAAGATGTGTTCCAGTTTGGTTACTTCATGCGAATCGTTGAGCAGCATTGGAACGCTCTGACTGCTGATTACCGAATTTCTATTTAGCCACCGTTCATCACAAACGCCCAATTCCAAATGATCTGGGTGGCCATAGATATTCTCAAGAACCCCAACTTTTTTTTCAATCGTGAAAAATAAGATTTGAGAAAGTTGTGGACACCCGCGCAGAAGCCTTCCAAGTGTTAGCAAGGTGGTGCTGAGGAGATATCTGACGCCTCGGATTGTTTTTTCAGAAAAAAAATTCTGGCAGTTATAACTTCTTCATATATTATGCTTTTCTTCCTGATCAAAGCAGAAAACCGGTAATGAACCGACTGATAACTAAATCAATCAATCAATCAATTGGGATTATGGAGTGAAGCGGTTTTATACCGCGCCCGGCACTTAGCGAGTTTATGCACCAGTCTGAACGGAAAGTGTCGCGCGAAGAACTAAAAACAATGTTTACCTGGCTCTTTTTCCTTATCAGCCAGTTCATAGCAAAACGGTAAACCCACAAAATAATCATTTCACTCTTCTCTCTCTCGCTCATCCACTGTGTGTGTGTACGTGTGTGTGTGCGTGTAAATTTACAAGGCAAATTTGGGACAATCCCTCCATTTCGCCGCACATGGATGAGTCCCATCCGCGTTGAGCACGCGGAAATGGGTGCAACGGATCTGTGTTCAGACGCTGTAAACAGCTGCTTTACGACTGACCACCGCTGCTTTTCCGGATTCCGCATCTCATCACACGATGACCATAACCAAAAGACAGACAGAGGAGAGAGAGAGAGAGAGGAGAGAGAGAGAGCACAATTTACCCAGTCATCTTTCAGTCAAATCACGCCCGAAACTTTTCGAGCCTCCACCAGACATCAAAGTTTAGTTGGCCAAAAAAAAGATATACTCGTCTTGGGCTGCATCTCCCGAGCTTCGTCGTGACCTTCGGAGGGACAATTCTGCGTCGCGAAAACTGACAGGGCGATCCACACGATGCGCTGGCAGTCGTGGCTGGTCCGATGGGTGATTGTCACTTTCGGACTGGAGTGTCGCGGGGTGTTCGGTCAGTTTCGACGGTTTCAGAACAGCGTTGCACAGGGATGCAGCTCCAGGACGTCCATGTCTGAGCTCAACTGCCGCTGCATGCTGGAAGGCCAAAGCTGTAAAGGTAAGCCTGATTTGTCCACAGATTTGTTCAAGAGATTATTAATCAATCTCTAGTGATTATTTAAAAGTTAGTTTTATGTATTTATCAGCTTACTGATTTCGGCAGACCACTGTCGGAATTCTTTCGAATTTCGAAATTTTGAAAATTCTTCAAAACAAGACAGCAAGCTCATTACGGTATAATCTGTGGTATTATTATTTTATTATTATTAATAATTGTTGATCAATGGAACGATCGCTTATTTTGCGCACCAGTGGGGTAAATTCTGCCCGCATGATTACAGCATTACGCCCGTAATCCATCAGTCGAAAATTAGATTTCCATAAAAAACGTTATTCATCACAATTCAGAATTCATCTCAACTTCCTTCGCGAAAGACTCCTCCTTAAAAAAATATCATTGGAAGAAATCCTGTTTCAGACAGAAAAAGAATCAATAATCACATTTTAAAGACCGAAGGCGTCGAATCAACAATCAATTGATCGCAGTTTTGTGCTCCGTTCCTTGGATCAATCAGACATTGGTGGTGATTTACGCGTGTGCTGTTCAACCAAACATGTTCCTTTGTGTTCTTTTGTGTTCCCGTGTGTTCCTTTGTGTTCCCGTGTGTTCCCGTGTGTTCCCGTGTGTTCCCGTGTGTTCCTTTGTGTTCTCGTGTGTTCCCGTGTTCCTTCGTTTTACCGTGTGTTCCTTTGTGTTCCCGTGTGTTTCTACGTGTTACCGTGTGTTCCTTTGTGTTCCCGTGTGTTCCCGTGTTTTATCTAAATTAAACATTATTCGTTTAAAGAGCAGCCTAACAGTTGATTGGTCTTCTAGAAAGCGGAACGCGCTGCATCGGAGGTGTTTGCCAATGTGGTCCAGCCTTCTTGACCGTGGTCAGAGACGGTCGGAAACAATGTGTCCCGACCTTCAGCGTCCACCCCAGCATCCAGACCGATCCCAACGCCCTGTTCGGGGTCGCTGTGGCCTGTAACTTGCTGCCCACCTACGCAATTCCCGGATTTAGTCTGAATGTAAGCTCGACAAACAGCTAAATTTCGGAATTTAACTCTTATACAGTTGATTAAATTTGTAAAGGTGGAATACTTGCTCGAAATGTTACTTAAACACCTGACACTTAATTCTACTTTTCCTTAGTTGACTTTTCTCCACGTGAACCACTTGAAATGTCATGCAAGTGTTCGTGTTAACACACTTGTTTAAAGTTACAGATTTTGATGTTTTGTAATTCATTTTTTTAAATGTGTTTAATCACGCATGTTTTCAATGAGAAATTATAACTGCATGTAGACTCCAAGCATTCTCATTCGTTTGAGCTGATCATTTAGTGCTTCGTCCGATAAACGTGCGTATTGATGTAGTTCGTGAACGCTCATAAGCCAGTGGCCTGCAACAGCGATACCTTGTTCATAACGCGAGAGGACACGGACAGCCCTGTGGACGCAGACCCCGTTTTGGGCAAAGGCCTAGCCTGGGTCACGATCGATCCATATAGCGGTGAGGTGGTACCCAAGGACCCTTACAATGTGCCGGAAAAAGGAACTTACCTCACGGAAACCTACACCGGCTACTGTGTGGACGCGTGGGGCCTCACCAGTAACACCTTCTCTTTCAAGGCAAGTTCTCCTCCTTTCCTTGCGACTTACTATAACTGCAAGCTTAGTATATTAGTACTTCGTTTTCAGTTGACCTTCGCAAACTGCGTAGCTGGGAGAAGAAAGTAGTGGGGAAGTTGCTGCCGATATTTGTGGACTGCACTTGAGCTCGCAAATCAGTATTTTTACTGCCGAATAATTAAATGTTTTGCATATTGCACTGAGATTTTATCTGTTAGCAAGCAAAAATTGGCACGTTGTTACAAATTCTTCGTTTATTTGAGAGCTGTTAGATTGGAAATGGTCCGCAAGCAGTGGTTTTAAATTTCGGCGCAACGGAACCCCAGAAACAGTCTCTCGCCTCATTTCTGACTGGGCTAAAATTGACCTGTGAACAAAGAGAGAAAATGGAACTTTTCCATCCTGGTCAAATAATATCAGTGGCAAACCGCACGTGCAGTTAAAAGGAGACCAGAAGCAGAGGAACTTCATCAACCAAGGCAGACTTTATTTAAATAATAGCTTGCCGGACAAAGAGACAAGGAGACAGACAGACAGACAGACACACAGACAGACAGACACACACACACACAGACACACACACAGACAGACACACAGACACACAGACACACAGACACACAGACAGACAGATAGACACACAGACAGAAATACAGACAGACAGACAGACAGACAGACAGACAGACAGACAGTAGCTGTCAGTCAGCTTACCTAACTTTTCAAAGAGGACTTTTTTGTAGGCTCAGACGTTATGTTTAAAAATTATGGAAATGGGAGAGGGAGATTCAAAAACTCGAACGCACAATCACTACATGTATGCAGCTGCACACATGCGCATGCACTACTAGGTTAGTGAGTCGGTTAGTGAGCAGGCCGTGGAAATGTTAAGAGACTGTAATGGGCACTGCAATTAAGTTCAGAATGAACTATTCTGTACAGTTATGTTGCTAAAATAACGGCTCAAGCACGCGCGCAACAGTAACGTCGTTGCGGTTAAATCGTCGGAGATCTCGCCGATCTTTCCGCGAAACGGCATTCGTTGTTCGGTGTACACATCCTTAGCCGAGCGAGGCATATATAACAGTGGGGAGATGACTCTCACAATTCGAAACGTCAACGCTGTCCATCTCAACTCTGAAGCTTGTCAAGCTCCCACATAAAGAAAGCGAGTGAGATCGACAGTGACAGGCAAAAAAGAGAAAGCAAAATTAAGAGCCCCGCGGACTTTCCTCGTTACTCATACCCCGTACATACACAGACGCACAGTAAGCGTTGTTGTTTTGGTCCACTCAACGACCTCCTTCAGGTCAGTGGTACTCGCCACCATCGACATTCTCACAACGAAATTAGCCCTGCGGCTCATTT
>LRSR01009484.1:0-27824 GCA_001579985.1 Hypsibius dujardini | reverse complement strand
GGTACGGGCATAAATGACGTCCAAGGAGTGTCGTAAAACTTCTTAATTGCATCATTAACTCCCGTCGATATTCTCGAGACATGGTTAAGAATATGATCTGAAAAACCAGAAAACCGTTCACGTGAGACCGACAGAATTAAGCATCATATCCCTCACGTGAACAAAAACCAGTTCTTACCGGATTGACGAGAAAGCCCATACAGTAGACCGTCCGTAACCACATACGCCCAATGGGCGAACCCACAAACAACCAGGGGTAAAACCATCCCAGTACCGGGTTCGGCAAGTACAAGAGGATGTAGAAGAACGCCGCAACAAAAAGCATACGGGCTAGGTCCAATCGTTTTCCCATCCGACGACCCAACGCGGGAGTAACACTGACCACACCCACTGCTTGTCGGTCCCACAACCTCGAAAATGTGATTTTCAGGCCTACAGAGACGTAGAGCAAGCCTAGAATTGTCATTGGCAAAACAAATCCTAAATAAATGATGTTTTCCTGTGGGAATCGCCCTGTTGAGTAAAATATGCATCGATACCAAGGAGGACTCATGGCAAAGTAACCTCCGTAGCCGGTGAGGTAAGGGGTATTTAGTAGGAAACCTATAAACCAGGACCCGGCAATGCTGCCGATGTTGAACCATTTATTCCGGCATACTTGTCGGTAGTACGTGGGAAAAACCAGGGCGATGAAGCGATTGGCTGCCACCGAAAGAGTTGCCCAATTGGCGGAGCATTCGATCATGAGAAAAGGCAGCTTGCTGAGGCCGCATTCTAACGGGGTGAGCAGCCTTGGGTAGTAGCTGACAAGAAGGTCCAGTGGAATGGTCACCATGCATTGCACCAGGTCAATGACAATGAGATGGGCCATCTGGATTCGGCATGCCGAATAAATGATCTTTGTCAGAGTAATCAAAGTGATGAGAATGGCGAGATTCAACAGGGTTCCCGTCACGCAGATAATACTGTTGAAGACTATCCATACTTTGAGGGAATTTTCATGTTTTCTCCAGATGAGCTTAAAAAGGTCAATAGTAACGTTGCTGTTGGTGGTTGTGTTTGTGCTAAGTAACGCGTTGGCAGAGTAGTTCATTCTAAGGCTCTACCGGAAAGTGAAAAGAAAATAAGGAAATGATAACGTTTGTTACCTATTCCCGTTATAACGAAATCGATCACCCAAGCACAAGACCGCCGGTACTCATTTATGTTACCGCAGTTGACGTACTCCGGGCGTCAGTTTGATATGTGTGGTGAGCGATAATTGTAAAGGTATTGAGTCCTCACGTTTTTGTACGAAATATTTAATCATTCCATCCATCACATAATTACTGCAGGACCGTGTTTGCCCAGACATATGCAACTTCACGGGTGGAATTTGATTTCACAAGTCTTGACGATGGATTGACATTATGAGTGGGATTTGATTTCATCGAAACTTATTACATGTTCGTGATAATTGACTTTGTCCATCCTGGGTCCCTATAGGTAGATGTTGAGCTGGACCTCAGTGGGACCTCAATTATATATTACTGCACGCTTAGTATAATTTGCTTAAAGCGTGCACTTGTAGAGGCCGCGGACATATCGGTCATTTTATGGATTTCTGATAATGTGCCTGCATACCTCCCTTCTTGTTATGTTGCCTGTTCCAGTTTTTCGGAGTACTTTATTCCGACGTTTTTTATCGAGCCCGCACAGTATTAATAATACTAGGAAGTGTCAGTTTTCACCCATTTTCTTTTGTCTATCACCTTAAAATTATAATGTCATACTAAAGCAAGAAAACCAAGGCGGACACAGGTGTTGAAGGAATGGAAGGCCTAAGCCCTAGCGTAAGACATCATGAACACTGAACTGTATGAACTCTGAGATACCGGATGTAATTACGCAAAGAATTTATTACATTTTGCGGATATGGAAACCATCGCATTGACATAGAGGAGATTAATAACACTAGTGGGCGATATCTCTTGAGCTCCCTGAATGCATAATACTGCTCGTATTCTCCGCGTGATCCATTCGTCAGTTCTCATTTCATTGCAATGTGACAGGCATAGTTTGGCATACCTTCGTTACCTCAGGACTCGGTTGTACAGGGTGATTCACTACCACATGGACACATTAACAAAATCACCAAAAAGACGGTTTTCATTATTTTGGTCAAATTCTTCAGGTTATATGAAGCTTAACTGTTTTGCGTCTAAATACCTGGGTTGGGATGTTTCTGATTTCATTCTGTAAGGCAGGGGCACTAGCCACAAAAATTGGACGAAGTTGGCTGATATTTTTTGCCATTTTGCGCCAATAACTGAATTTAATGATACGAAAGTGAGCCGCCCTACTTCGAAAATCGGTTTATAGCAATGCATAGCAGAACAGATAGGCTTCACAAGAAGCCCTTTGAAAGGCAAATTGGTTTGGAAACCGATTTATGAAAAATATTTTTTTTTAAATGACGCCAAAAGTGTTTTTTTGATGTGTTTTGAAAACTTTCAGATTAAAAACATGTTGGATCATTCTTGTCTCTAGTTTTTCAATGCAAATATGCATACAATGAGCATATTTATTGCCTTAGTTGAAAACATAGAGTTGAACAATGCTGAGATACAGCATGTGAAAAACCTTCCCTAATATCGGATGGACAAGTTATCGACAGGCCTGGTTCTCTCAATTGGTCAATTTAGACTCTCAAGTTATACTTTTCTAATAGACCATCGACAAATGTTTAGGAAAGTACAAAAAAATGCATAGGAAGAGCAATTACAATGACGAAGAAGAATACTTTTTTTGTTCGAGGAAAATAAAATGGTCACCTTTTCTGGGTAGAGCTGCATGGGGTGGCTTATTGCTTTTTCTCAATTGTTTGAACGCTAACTTTTCCTAAACTGAATCATCTCCGTTTAAGCTAATCACAGGGACATGATCAGTTGCGCACCGTTCCTGTGACAACCGATCGCGCGTGTCCACGTGTTAGTGAATCATCCTGTACATGCTTATTATCTTAAACTGTACCCGGTTTTAGCTGAATTCTATTAGCGCCATGGCACTCCGCCGACATTTGATTCAATGCTGGCCAGAACCAGCGCCGTCTGAGGTCCCAATTAAAGATCAACGACCCTGCTTTAACTGAGAGCCAACAGAACAGTGAAATTGTTGATGAACACGGCAGTTGCCGACTTAAACCCAATTTAGATGCACCAAACGTAAAACACCTCTTTCGTTATAAATTGGATTAACAAAGCGTCTTAAAGTCCGTGAATAAAGGGTACATAATAATATATAGCGGGCTTAAAGGCCAGAGCTTTTTAATTACCAATAATAGGTTTTTGGTAAAGTGCATGTTTATGACCATACGAATTACATTGTATTTAGCACTAATATAATCAAATGAAGTCAAATGATGAAGACTGTTAACTTATTCCACAGCGCCACCAACTCCCCTCAATATTCCTGCGACATGGTCAGGTAGATGATCTGCAAATGAAAAAATTGCAAACATGTAATTTTACGGGTGAAAATAAGATTTTAATAGTTCGTGACGGTGAGCTGCGGTCATGCGCGGGCTTAAATTAAATTTACTACCGGTCCTTAATGACTTTTTATCCCTTGGCCCAAAAGGTGTATAGCGTGTATCAAGTGTGTTTTCAATTATGACTTATTCTGCATAATTATTTTTCTAAATGAACAATTTCGAAATCTGACGTTTTCCTGATTGCCCAGCCGGAAGTGGTTACCTTATGAGTTCTTTTGCTTCGTGAAAACGGCGGATGTAAGCAATTTTTACGCTTATCTATTAGATCATTGCTTCTCCAAACATCGATTTCACCGAAACGGCTACGCTACGCCACAAACATTTCCCTGATTCTCCATAAATGACACAAGATTGTTTTCAATTCCCTTAATGATTTCTTTTTCAGTCGTCTTGGCCTTGATACTGCGGTGTATACTCGATGTAGACTGCCAGCGTTTCTATGGGATGGGAGTTAACGAGTTATCACGATGAGTACCTTACTTCTGTACTGTTAAATATATCCACTACTCTAAACATGGTCCTTTTCTGCAGTATTATCTTAGTGCTTCCACTTCTGCAAACGTTGCTCGCTAAGCAGAGCCAGCGCCTTATGGAGTCGCACTCAGTGTTCAACGTCACTGCCCTAATATATGTTATCACTGACATGCCTTTGTTACAGTCACTTCCGTATACAGGACCCGGCTACGATTTGGGTGCTCGCGACGTGAATGTCCAGTTCAAAGATGACTTCAACATACACCATCAATATGTCTCATCGTCACGTGGAACCATCAAAACGTGTCTGGATCTCGGCGCTAACTACGACAGTGTAGTTAGCTTGTATCACCGTGAAAAGGAACGCGGAAACAACATTGTTCTCTTCTTTGGAGGTAACTTTTGAAAGGTCTTTATAATTTCACAACTTTGCTTTATTAACAAACACTAGCGTTTTAAATACTCTATTCTTACAGGGTGTGATGAAACTACAATACTTCCTTCCCTAGCGCGTGGTTTGTCTACAACATATTTCGTTTATCCGCTTGCTTAGAAGTTGGTAACTTTAGAGAACTTTGTTTTCATTTTTTCCAGAGTGGGATGTGCTGCTCCTTTTGACGTAAGTTAAAATCACTTAAATAGGATATTTTTAATTCAGGCATGTTATACTTTTAGTGGAACAATATTTTCTACCGCACGAGATCGCGAATTATACCCCACAACCGTCGCCCTTGGTAGTATCCAGTATCAGTCCTTCGCAGACATGGCCGTGCAACTGTTGAAAAAATATAACTGGACTTCATCATCCTTCTCGTACGACCTCACCTCATCCACCTTCTACATTATGATGGGAAAGTACATTTCGAGGAATGCCCGTCAGGCCAGCCTTGACGGACTGCAAATGTACTTTTTCCCCATCAGTTCAGCTGTCGGCATCGACTACGAAAAGACGCTCCAAGAGATGGCTGCAGTCAGCCGAGGTACTAGCCTTAAATTTTTACTGGTAAAATTCCCCCGAACTCGATCATTTTTTTTCAGTGGTTTTTTTCGCTGTGCTGCCTGCCACAATGCGTCGTTTCATGGTACCTCTTTTGTTATCGAATCGAGAATAATAAGAACTTGCCATTTCAAAAGTAATTACTGCAGCATTCAGCAAATCGTCTGGGCTTCACTCGCACTCAAGAGTTTGTACGTGCTTCCTCAAAAATCGTTTCGTACAAATGACCTTAACTGAAAAGGGTGCACCATGTTCTAGGTTTGGATCTATATCGAATTACCAGAAGCCCCATCAGGAACATACCAGTGGATTCCCAATGATAATGCCGTGAGTCATTTGAGAAGTTGAGTCCCATTAAGACCTTCAAATAAATAAAAAATATTGTGAGGGGGTAAATTTTATACAAGCCCCACCTCACTTTGAGCTAAAAAGGTGTACTGTTTTTTAGTAAAACATGGTAATATAGTGATGAATTGGCTATTCAGATAGTTTTGGCAAAACAATGGCCCATTCTCTAAAACTTACCTCAAGATGGGGTGCTGTCTTGTCTGTAGTAGAATCACCAGTAAGATGCGTGCCTCTTACGTAGACCTCCTTGGAATGGTTTTCGACATCCTTCCTCCTGTCGCCTTGTTATGGATATGAGCCGGATACTGAGCCCACTCTGGTTGCGGAAATGAGAGAGCGGAGCTTGCATGATTACAACATGACATTTCCGCCTAATCGTGGTGTAAGTACAATTAAGAGGGATATCTGCAATTTCGCTGTTTACTGACGCATTATTTTCAGCCATCAGAAATGGCGATTGACGCGTACAGATCGATGAAAATTCTGGCCGAAGTAATCAACCGACCTCTTTCAGCCTACGAGTTATATGCCGCTCGGATTTCATACGTTTCCTTTTACAGATCTTAAATGAAACAATAGATCAGAGGAAAGACCTCACCAGCGGTCAAGTACTGGCACAACAGCTGCTCAATAGAACGGTCCTTGCGAAAGGTTTCGGCGACCGCTACATCGACGCTTCTGGCGAACGGCAAAATCGAATGTGCCTCTTAGGGTTTCAGCAAACGAAGAAACAATTTGTTGTAAGTCTGGCAGGCCAAAAAGCTCCACAAGCTTTGGACTAATACTAATTCATTAGCTTTTGGCTAGTATGAATACGAATTATGCTTCACTCAGGTCGTCGAATACTATGGCGGCTCACCTGATGCGTCGAGCCAGGCGCCCCATAACATAACCTGGTCCACACCCGATGGAACGCCACCGCCCAATGAGCCTTGGTGCGGATTCCTTGGAGATCGCTTACGATGTAGAACTTCGAGAGGTACCATACATTGATCCTTGACAGAAACGGCTGTACATCTTTTCGACTCCGGTTACGGATTTATAGATACCCTGCTATTTTCCACACTTCTACCAGCGGTTGTTCTGGCCCTTGCTATTGTGGGGTCCTCAGTTGCAGCCGCACTATATCGGAGGTCAGACAAGTTAGGAATTTTATTGCGGAGAAACGTGCGGTGATGAGTCGTTTAGTCAATGGTCCTTTTCCTTTCAGGGTAAATACATCAAATGCCGACACGTCCTGGTGGCTGCTGGATTCACCCGAATTGGAGGCTGATCGAATAGAATTAAGCATTTCGTCTAACTGGTCATCTAATAAGGTGACATTCAATTGAAAATACTGGCATATTCATTTTTTCAAGATAATGTACTTCATCTCGTCAAGAAATGCAGTATCATATCTGGGCAAAAAACGACATGCGACGTTTGGGTCTTTTATCCCCTCGACACTTTAGTAATTCATCCTGTGACTTGAAACCTGCGAAATGCGCTTTTTCAACGTCGCGACAGTTGCACTCAATTTCTTTGTCCTTAACCTCATGGCAAAAATGCTTCGTAATTTCGGTGCCCCATCGTTTCTGCCTGAGGACTGGACCGGAATTTCACATTTTTTATCGGACAGTTTCAATGAGCAGACGAAGGTGTATACTGCAATTCTGATTAAAGGCATTAACAGTGAGGAATTATATGAAACAGGTTGACTGCATGTTCCCCCTCTGATTTGCAATCAAGGTCATGAGTACGTTGAGGAACGGAATTGATATGCAAAACCCAAAACCAAAGTCCCATGATACAGCGAAGTGGCAAAACCGAAAGCTTTTACTAAGGATTCGAAAAACGAAGGAATGGCTTTTTGGTGAGATATTGAGGGATTTCCATAAATTGCGCCGATAGGCGGCGGAAAATAAGATCTCATAGATAGGGATAGCAGTACAGGTTTTTAAATCTGATCCGTTTCAGCAGTCTTCGATTGTTACTAATAATTTTCATCGGCTCTTATTAACCAATAACTTCCTGCAAAATATTTTGTCGACCATTCACATTTGTCAAGATTGATTATTGGTATGCTTGATTAGCTCCGCCCGCGAGTTGGTCATTGACATTCTTGGCGGGTCGGATGGTTAAAGCAAATTTTAGCTGATCGAGAAGAAGAGGGGCAACTCAGAGACTAATGGTTCAGACACACGGGTCGGGTGAACCCCTTAATTTAGTGGGGGTAAGTAGCTCAGACAGAGTGAACAGAGTGGACAGGGTGGGCAGGGTGGCCACTGGGCAGGATGGATTCGGGAGACAAGTGGCAGGGAATGCATTGTCTCTTCCCGTCTCCCTGCTCCTTCTTGTGTTTATGCTTGTCTTACAGCTGCTTGAAAGTTACTTGCAAACTTTTGATTCGATGTGGTTTGAGAAACAAAACTACCCGTTGTTTGATTGGTGAATATTTCAAACCGACTTATCGATCAATCAACTCGATACAAGCATTACGAATTGCCTAGAAATCTTGATTTGTTGTCGTTTTCTTCGATTGATTCGGTCTGTCACCCGTTTTCAGTTTCCACTGTGCCAAATTTTAGTCTTAATTTTCCAATATACTTTCCAAATGAGTAGGCTATTTTTTTATTTTGGCCCGTTTTTGCTTAAGAAATTAAAACCTTATAGCATGTGTAGTCTTGCGGCTCACGATACGTCAAATCAAAAGTTTGCAAGTAACCTGCAAGTAGCTGTAGGAGGGTCGAAATATCATAGGGGTGCATATGGAAGCTGAGATACGGTGCGATGCTGTGTCGTGTATCCTGTCGACAACATAAAAAAGCGAAATCCCTAACCTGTCCCCAACGATGGGGACGCCCAACGGTATTATATAGGGCTTCGATGCACCAACTCGTGAGTGTACCGGTATTTAGTATTGACATTTGACATCAAGATGGTGGAATATCATGAAGATCCACCGATACTCGCACCCGTGTGGCCTCGCACATAATCTCGCATCTTAATGCTGTATTTCCTCGATAGATATCGGCAGTGCACGGGTCACGTGACGTAATGGTTGCCCGCTGTACACGTAAAGTTTGTGTGTACTACTGTATGGCATGCAAGGTACAGACAGGCAGGGCATACGCTAATGTGTAGGGGGAACCAATTTAACGGCACACAGATCGTGCGCTGTCGCTATCTATCGAGGAAATACAGTACCGTTAATTTTTTCAGTGGATTTTTTGTAGGAGGTGTCACGACTCTTTTTTTAGTTCTGTTCGTGAGTCACTGCTTGTTTTAGTGCTATTACATTTTCACACTAGAAACCAGTTGCTGCGTGCAGTTGTGGTTAATTAGTTCTGACAGTTCGTTCTTCTTCTTACTGTGTCTGTACTATTTGTGCCTTATTTAAGCGGACCGCTTGGCTGTAGAGTCTTTGCAGTGCAGTTTAGTGTGCAGTTCACTAGTTCCTTGTATAATAATAATATTTCCAACCCTTCCTTGGCACGGGTCGACGTGATTCAGAGTCCACTACACCACGTATTTAGTTAAGAAGCCGTACTGCGTCCGGGTGCCCGCGAACTCCCGTGACAGAGGAATACCGTCAGGTCGTGGTGACTCTTGGGGCGCATGGGGCAGCTGCCACATACCCAGATGACCGGAGCATATAATAAGAAACTAAACAGGACGAGCGGAAGAGAAGCTAACTAAGTAAGACAAGGTCAACTTGAACACTAAGATAAATTCCAAACTTATGATAAAGCAGCAGCGACTATTTTTCTCTAGTTATCTTCTCATTGATATTGTAATCTCATCTCTCGGGAAATTTCCCACTCAAACACTTTATCTTGTTACTTCATATTAAATCTCATCTCTCGGAAAATTCCCCACTCAGACACTTTATCTTGTTACTTTCTATTAATCCTATGGTACCGATCAATAAGCCGTATCAACGATAATGAAGCAATTGACTCGGTGCTGATTGGAATTCTTACTGGAACAGTTTCATATTTCAATTTTTAAATCTTGACAAATAGACACATATATTGCAAAATATACACCCGGATCCGTATCCTTCATCCTCTCCTGATTGCCATTGATTTCGGCACCAAAATGGGCCGTATCCTATCTGCGCTCTGCCTGTGTTTTGCATTCAGCTTAAACGGTAGTGTTACTTCGATATTCTGGCAATTTTGTTTGACTTGTTTTGAGCCTAATATGACACTGAAATGTTGATTTTCAGACGGCTTTTTATTTAATGAGATTCCGCTCATACCGGCTACTGAGCAGAGATCATCCCTTGACGGGCTTCCCGTTTATCGGTGTCCTGGCTCCCCCACCACGTGCTGTCAATTCAAACCACAAGACGACTCGAAATGTACCTTCTCCGAAGACTCCTGCGCGGTATGGCAGTCGCCCCCGGGTTGGCAGTACCTCGACTATCACCATGACGGCCTTGGTCACGCCTTCGGACTCACCCAATGTCTCCCTGGAGGCACGCCGGAAGCCGCCGCCAGAGAACCGGCCTTGCTGCAGAGCGAAGAGCGTGTCTGGACTCGAACGGGAAGAGACACTCTGCTGGGCTTCCGATACTTTATCCCGTCCGGGTTGAGTCGGCGGTTTAACATCACCGTCTCGGCGCACTTCAGCATCGATCGACAACCAGTCATTTTGAACACCGTTTATGGAACACAGTTCCATGCGTGGGCCTTTGCGCAGTTCAACCTCAGGGACTTAGGGATGGCGTATGCGATTCGACTGACTGCCTATACTACGTGTGACCATTTGTTTCGCTTGGATGACATCATTATTGAAGCATGTAAGTATGGGGGAATTGAGGGGGATGTTTGGGGTGCAAGCGAAGGAGGTACTGTAAGACGATGGGCTCAACGTACGTCTGTGCTCTTGGACCCTCAGTAGATGGGTCAAAACATAATGAGGAACTAGAGAAGGACTAGGCTTTTACAAGGGGTCCTTAAAACGATTTGACATGTTTCAAGAAGCCAACGAACCCAAATAACTGATTATTCGTGAACCCTAATAAAAAATGTGTAAGATATTGCTAGAGTAATCCTATTATAGAGGACCTCATCCTCACATAATTGCATATATATATATATATATATATTGTACAATACAGTTTACTATATTCATAGAGGAGTATATTACGATTCAGCCCATCAAAAAATACTTTTCTGGGAGGTTCGAGAATTGGCAATGTAAATGGGGGGAGGGGAGGTGAAGGTCTGTGCAGTTCTTTTGCGAATCTATGCACATTTCACATTCACGGACGAAAATTATGAAATGTGAATGTGCAATCAGAATGAGAGCTTAGAATCATAAAACAACACAAAATTTGCCACTACAGTTTGCTTCAGCGCTTCATTAACTTTCTGAGTGCCAGTCAGCTTACACTGGCTTAATTCTTCCTTCAAACTCAATTTGCTCATCGAGTATTTGGACTTTTTAGATACGGTTTTTGCTTTGATCCTCTAACAGATCCTTAAAATATAAAGTAAAAACAACTTTTGAAAAAAAAATTTGGAAGTGCTAAGAACTCATTAAGCCAAACTTGGCTTAAACTTAAATGGCATGTATACTAACATGTGGTGTGGGCTGAAAAAAAACGACCATACCGATAAAATCCAGCTGAGAACGAAATAAACATGCAATCGCGAGCGGAATGAAAAATTGAACTTACTAGGAAGATGTTTTGGTTCCTTATTGGCAAAAGGTCAGCTGTTGTCAGGTTGTTGTGTGGAGGCGCAACAGCGCCGCCTGGCGGTACGGCACTAATCGGGCAGGGAAAGTGCCAAATGAATTCTGATCATGCCAACCGTTCAAGTTAGGTACTTTCCTTATATAAGCCACCTTTGGCTGACTCGGTACTACCCGTATACCCGAACCACCCGGCTACCAGAGAGTTAAGAAATTTGTAAGTTCAACTTGCCATGATTCCTATAAAACGCTAACCAGATGCTGATGTAACTATGAGGGGGAAAATTGATTAGTGGACGGAGGGCTTCGAATTCAGTGCAAAAAATGCAAAAAAAGGTGCTTCAGTTGTTTGGCCTGTCCACTTTTGTCCAGGATAGAAGAGTTTAAATCAATCTACTGGCAGAATGAATATTTTGATTTTTTATCGTAGTGTCACCCGTTGAGGACTCGAGTTGCCTGCCAACTACGACTTCTACCACGACTCGTGCGCCGCGGCCGCCAGTAGCACAGTCCGTTCGAGTGCAGCTGGACAATTTCCGGTACACACCCAACCACGAGAAGTGCGACATTGGATTCGGAAAACAAAGGGAATGTGACACGAAATTCGATGTGACATACCACTGGAACCAAAGGTTGTTCTCAGTCCCCTCAAACACTCAAAGCTTCTATGCCTAATTCAAACGTACTTTCCTTTAAACAGGATGGAAATGGTTCAGTATGGTGAGCTGTCGAACTCCAACAGCCGAAACTTCAGAAATACCCCTCCAAAGGTTCTAATGGGACCGTTTGAAGCCGGGAGCAGAGTGAGAGTGGTGGTTCGGGTTATCGACGTGGATGTGCGGTACCACAACACGATTGCGAACTTTGAATTTGAGTATACAGTCCCAGCAGTAGCTCCGCAGTTGGGCCGTCCGGTCGTGGTGGCTCTCACCGATCGCTGGGGCAAATGGTACTCGGACATGACGGTCGAATTCACGACTAATTATTAATGACATGCAGGACGTGAAATATTAACGTAAATGTTTTTGTGCATTCCATCGCATTTTTTTCAGGAATTCTTACGTGAAGTCGGAAATTAAGAGCTAATAATGTCAAGAAATTATTCCCGTTCATGGGAAGTCTAACAGCCGCAGAGCTTTATTACCGGTAGACAAGCCAATAAAACGGACTAACTTGAACAAGAATGGAGATTTTCCCTCCCGATCGGCGTGATTTTTTCTCCAAAAATACCTGTCTATGTATCATGATTTCACAATGTTCCGATTGATCGGAAAATTGTTAACCTATTGATTATAGTTTGTAGAAGTCTTCTAGTAAATTTAAATAATAAGTTTACGTTCTAAAAAATATTGGTTGGGTTAAAAATTTTGAAGCTTGTTGATGCATCAATCAACCAAGCCCACGCCCGCAGCACAAAATGGTGCGGGAAGTATTTATGCCAAATTGTTTTCTGAAACCTCAGATGTGACTCCCAGCCAGAGACCCCAATGTAAAATCATGATATATCACTAATTAAAAATTACACTAATTGGGAGGAAAAATCTCCGCTCTTGCCCAAGTAAGGTGAACGGCAGGTGTGTTATGCAAGAGCATACCGAAGTTTTGTCCTTCGACATTCTGTGCTCCGAAATTGCGTCCTTTTTGTGTATTTCACCCCTACTCTTTTTCCCCGGACATTCTGGCCGTGGAAATTCTCTCCCCACAGACGTTATCGCCATGTGAGGAGACTGCTCCAGACATTCGGTCCGTGGATTTACTGAAGTCACTGACAGACTGTCCTAGACATTGTGGCCGTCGACATACTAGCGTCAGATAATCTGATTTGTTATTCACTTTTTAATAAAAGGGCTTCGCACCCTTTATCACAATGCTAGCAAAAAGAAGACAATACGAGATATGTATCGAATCTGAGCGGTCACAAAAGTAATTGGTCACCTCAAGAGTAATTACACGCTCCTATAAAGTAGTTAGCTACATGAAAAGGAAATGCATGTATAAAAAGTAGGTCGGCAGACATAGTACCTACAATGTAAGAAACAAAACTGCACAACTAATAGGCAAAGCTAGTTCCAACAGCTAGGAGCATCACGGCAACTACTATGGTGTGCCACCGAGGGGAAGTTACATCTGAACCGCTGGTCGTGGTTGAAACTATTGACGGAGCAGTAGAACCGCTTTTCGTTGGTGAACCTGTCGATGGGACATCTGAACTGTTGGTCATAGGTAAACTTGTCGACGAAGGAGCGGGATCCGTAGATGCCACTAAGCCCCATCCAAAGGCCCAACCAACATCCTGACCTCCAACCTAATGGCATGGAGAAAACCAATAAAACAAACGGAAAATATTCAGTCACGCCTGCCGCATCCGTTCCAACTCTCGCTCGAGTTACCATTTAACTTGTTTTAATTTTCGTCGAAAATGTTATTTAATATTTTCAATTTAAAACCTAGTCAACGGCTCTACGAGAAGTTGTGCCTTACATCGTTGGCGATGACCATCTCGCTCAGTTGCTCCTGCTTGAAGCCGTACACTTCGTCCAGCAGGATCTCATTGTACGTGGCCATAAAGCACAGCCGTAGGAGAAAATCTATTCGCATTGCCGTATGGACCAGCAACAGAGCCTTTAGCTCGTCGAAGCTCTTGGCACACACCGTCAGACGAGCTACAAAAAAATGTAAATCGTGGTAACTCTGCCTGATAAATGGAAAATGATTATATGGGTACCCCTGTCATAGCCGTCAGCATCGAAGGGGCTCAGTTCAAAGGAGTTGTTTGTGATGGTGCGTAAGTCTGCAGCAGCAAAATAGAAGCCTCCTTTAGCTAGGAACCGTCCGCTGGGTACTTTGGCGAACTGCTCTTTTGTGCTCTGGAAACTGCAATCGGGGTCTTGAAAGGGACACACTGTGGCGGTTTGGTTGGGATACATTTGGAACAGTCGTTTGGTTTCGCGCCGGCATTGCGGTTCGTCTCCACCTCCGGTGATGTAGTAGACGGTCTGGAAGTGAATTGCTATTTTCACTGACTACGTGTAAAAATAGGCAGTAATATCGAAACACAGACACGGACACAGACACAAACAAAAATATACCGAAACACAAAGGCTGGCGCCGTCTTTGTCGTAAATATGTACCTTCTTTTGCGAGGCCGGAACGTTTAGCCTGCTGCACGTCTGGTCGAACAGGTCCGTGTGCTTTATCGCAATAGGATCGGTTCCAATTGGCATACAAGCGTCGTATGTCAAGTTTCTGAAGCTTTGGCTGGCAATCAGCAGACCACGATGGCGGCGGTGTGCTTCGTTTTGGCCGTAGCAAAGAAAGCTCCATGTCAGTAGTTGGTAGTCGTGGTTAAACGAACGAATGGAAAACTTCGAAGGTATTTCAGAACTGGGAACCTCCATGGCAAACTGCGCAGACGCGCCGCCGACTTCCAATGATCCCCAAGTGGCATTTCGTCTACCCGCTGGCAGAAGCTGCAAAAAATTGGATAATTGTTAAGCCAGTGAGAGATGTTTGGTTGCTTGATATTGCGAAATTAATATACGTACAGCATTTGTCTGAAAAACCTGTTGAATGTAGTTAATCGAAGTCCACGCGTATCCGGCCTCCTTTTCGGATGATAAGACATCGATATTCTCCGGCTCCATAACGAAGGTTGTATTCACTCTGACGTAATTGCGAACAGACTGAACGATAGCCGCTGAAGTTGCTTTATCCTCCAACCTGCACGTATGATAAATCGTGTAAACCCACAGTGATTAAAACAGATGCACTAGTAATGGTGTACCCACTCTATCAGACGCAACCCAGCGGTAGCTCCCAGAAGGACCTTGGTAGACGACCACTGCGACTTTGGGATGTGATGCTGGGCCACGTCCAAACAGGTCTTCAAACTGATTCCTGCATCGGATGGATTCTCCCTGAAACTGCTGAGCACAGCTACAAAAGAAAGCAATACATTTTGACTTTGATTTATTTCTACTTCATACATTTTTACGTAAATACGAGACATAAATAAGAACTGCTAATATAGTTCATTCAACTGGTTACAATATAATGACAGCTCAAACATTTTTTCTGACTGCGTTTTTCTTTTAAATATAATATTTTGTTATTTTTTACTTAAAATCAGATTTCGTGGCTAAGATATTTTATATTCTATTTAAAATCATGTCCAAAGTCATTACGTTATTTACATTTAAATTCTCTTGGCACGTATGCGTACCCAAAGTCAAGCAGTTAATCAATCTACCTACCTAGATAGTTTTCCAAATGTTGCCTATGGTAATGCATAAAAAGTACTTATTTCTTATGAATTGCATTTTATTTAAACAAAGTGCCAACTTTTATTTAAATAATATGTTTACTTAAAATGAACTATTTTATTTCAAGTATGTTTAAAAATATTTTATTAATTATCGGCCAGAAATAAAATCTACGTTCAATTTACTTTAATGCAAAGTAGTTATTTAAACAACACTAACTGTGACCATAAAATTTGAGTGCAAACAAGATCAGTTTGATCAAATAACAAAGAATTGTAAATGCTTACCGTTGCATCTGGTGCCGTTTTTCTGGCGGATCAGGCCAGTACCGTGCTCCTTCACTGTGGACCACTCGTAGACGTAGGAATTTGTATGAGACGATCCGCCGTCCATGACTACGACGTAGCTGTAGTTCTCCGTGACATTATCCGCTGTGCTGGTCAATCTGAAGCATGACAACAGCTGCAGGCATCCAGCCAAGAGGAACAATACTTTCCACATAGATGAGCGCATTTTATGACCGCGGTTGAGTAAAACAAAAGCGACCTTCACGTCCCCGTAATACTACAGCACGAGTACTAAAAGCGTCGAGCAAACATCTTTCGTTCTTGGTTATTGGCGACGTTTAATATGATCTTCGGTAAGTATGCTTCTCATTTCCTCAAATACTTATCATGCAGTGATAGTGAGGTGAGCGATAAACTGGAAGAAAGCCTTCAATGGCCATGTTTGTGGTTGGTCATCCAAGACCATTGGATTGCAACGACGACAGCTGAGTTCTCTCCAATATTAGCCTTCACGATGTAGTGCGATAGCGAAGAACTGCACGACGCATCGTAATTGTTTAAATTTCACATACGTGTATGTCACGAATCATGAAATCGTGACTCGCAGATTATAGAACAGTTTGCGAAACATTTCGAAATCGGAGTGGCTATTTCTCACCTCCCCCCCCCTTGGGACCCCATAGAACCCCGACTATTTTACCCCTCCCTAAATACATCACTAGGGGTCCAAATAGCGCCTCTGCTATTTTACTCCTTCCGTGCTATTCTTTCGTCCGTCCGTCCGTCTGTCCGTCCATCCGTCCGTCCGTCCGTCCGTCCGTAAGTCGTCCGTCCATAATTTATCCGGCCGTGCGTCGTCCACAACGGGCGGACAACGAACGTAAAGAAAACGGACGGATTGACGAACAGACAACATGGAAAGGCTAAAATAGGAGCGTGGTTGGGCCCTGGTGATGGGTACAAAGAGGAGTAAAATAGCCAGACTTCTATTAGGCCCTAGGGAGGGGTAAAATAGCGGTGCGCTATTGGGCCCCACGCAATACAAAGGATGGGTAAAACAGCTGTTGCCATAAAATTATGATCCATATAATTATTTTATGGCAACAACTGCTTTACCCCTCCTTTGCGTGGGGCCCAATAGCGCACCGCTATTTTACCCCTCCCTGGAGCCCAATAGAAGTCTGGCTATTTTACTGCCATAAAATTATAATCCGGATCATAATTTTATTGGTAGTTGACTAAGACCAGTATGTCCATGTACAGGAGTTGCGTCGGCCTATGATGCCAGAATTTACGGTACAAACAGGGCTCCATAGTCCTGTAGGAGTACAAAGAAAGCAGTACAGCGACCATCTCTAACACTGCGGTAACCTAGAAAGTAACATCGTAGAAATCACCGACTTAGATAATAATGCCTCGGTTCAAACCAGCCAGGAAAACTAGTGAAAGGCTTATTAGGCCACAGAAAGAATACGGCATGGCTTTTGATAGATGGGATGACGATGCCAATGCGATAGCGGAAACAGAAGCTGGGTCGGTAGACGAAAGGACTCCCCAACCGAATGTCCAGCCAACATCGTTGCCACGTACCTGAACAGAGAACGTCAAAATGATATTACGCGAACCAAAATCAGACCCATATCAGATCCTACCGTGTTAGCAAACAGAATCTCCCCCATAAGATCCTGCGCGAAGCCGTAGATTTCCTTGAGGAGCAACTCATTGTAAGTGGATGAGAAACACATCCTCAGGAGAAATGACAGCTTCATTTCGGGATGGACGAGTAGGAGGGCTTTAATTTCGTCAATTGTTTTGGCACACAACGCCAAACGAGCTGAGAAAAAGAAGTAATATTAGATCGAATTCATTGGAATGCTTGGGACAATGTTTTTGGAATGCCAAAAGTCAACGATTTATTACCTCGATGATATCCATTCGCGTCAAAAGGGTTCAAGTTAAAAGAATTCCCGCTGACGGTGCGAAGGTCATTCGTGACATAGAAAAGTCCGCCTTTGGCTAGGAATTTGCCGCTGGGAACTTTGGCGAGGTTTTTCTTCGTCGACTGGAAACTGCATTCGCTGTCTTGGAAGGGGCATTCCGTGATCGTTTGGTTGGCGAACATTTTAAAGAGCCTTATGATGTCTAAACGACACTGCGTTTGATCGCCTCCACCAGTAATGTAGTAGACATTCTGCGAACAATCAATCAGTAACTTGCAGACAGACAGCGATTCAAACAGACAGACAGACAGACAGACAGACAGACAGACAGACAGACAGACAGACAGACAGACAGACACGCGCTTAGATTAACCCACTTTTTTCTTTGCAGCTGGCACGTCAAGCCGACTGCAGGGATGGTCAAAGATATCTGAATGAGCCACCGCAACTGGCTCTGTATTCATGGGCACACATGCATCATATGTCAAATTCCGGAAACTTTGACTGGCAATCAGTAGACCACGATGCCGGCGATGGGCTTCGTCGTGACCGTAGCACAGGAAGCTCCAAGTTAAAAGTTCATAGTCTTGGTTGAAAGAACGGACTGAGAACCTGGAGGGTATCTCAGGGCTCGGCACTTCCATGGCAAACTGAGCCGATGCACCGCCCACATCAAGAGATCCCCAAGTTGCATTGCGCGCCCGCACAGTCATCAGCTGTAATTAATTTCAAGGTTGACGTCAGTGAGAATTTACGTTGCACTGGCAAGTGACCGAATATGGCCTGAAACGCATTATGGTGCTAATTTTGTTGGAGACCATTCTCCAACATATGATCCAAATCAAGTTTTTGCAAATCACTATGATATGCCCTATTAGTTATATAATGATTCATGAACTATGGCTTTATCGTGTAATGGATAAAATAAAAAGTATTCGTAGCAGATTTCAAGTACTAGCACTGCTGAGATTTCAAAATCGTTATATCAAGAACGATAAAACTGTGGCATGAAAAGCTCAATCAAACAAATTAAAGTCATACATGTTTTCGCGAGCAGACAATTTGAAATTTTGATATAATGATACTGGTTGTTAGCACTTTTATGTAAATCTACAAATGGCTAATATTTTTTATCTTGAGGTAAATAAAATGTCTTTGTCAAAACCCAAGAAGGAACGATTTTGAATTCACGAAAAATGCGACATAACCCTTTTATGGCCAGAGTAATAATATTACAGTTATATATTGTAATTACTGAACCCGGATGTGTGGTCAACTATTACCCCTGAAAGTGACAATTACAAAGAAAGCTAGACCTAAGCTTAAAGCTAGACTAAAGCTTAGGTCTAATACAAACATTGTGAATGACATACTTACTGCATTATTTCGGAGAACACCTTCGACATAGTTGATAGACGTCCAGGCGTATGCACCTTCTCGTTCCGGGGTCAAGATGTCAATATTGGCGGGATCCACGATAAACGCGTAGTTGGCTGCCAGATAGTCCCGGACTGATTGAATAATTGCGGCGGCAGTATCTCTGTCTTCCACTCTGCCGAAGAAAAAATAAATGTATGACCACATATTTTCTACTTTCGTTATACTTCCACAAAAACAAAGTGTGTGTCTACGGTTATAGCCCTTATACTTACGCGATTAAGCGAACTCCAGCCGTAGCTCCTAAAAGGACCTTGGTGGATGACCATGCCGACTGGGGAACCTGCTCGGCGGCAAAGTCCAAGCAAGCCTTTAAACTCTCGCCCGCGGCAGATGGATTATTCTTGAAGGTACCCAAAACAGCTAAAACAAAGAAAATATTTAAATGAACAAGAAAAATTATTATATGGATTGAGCCATGGCATAAGTAGTTTTGCAAAAAACATTTTCAATTGCAATAGCAAAGGCTGAACATATTCTAATAAATTTTAGTTCGTTAAAATTACAAGCTATATCCTGTGGTTCAATTGTGTTAGTAACTGAAACGTTTAGTTCAGTTTTATTAAAATGAAATAAATAGTTTCAGTTAAAAACTTTAAACTACTTAAACCTTTAGAGCATCACACTTTTTAGCTTGTTTTTTTGAGAAGGTAAAACATAAAATTAGTCGCCGAGAGTTTTAATTTGGTTTTACTTTAAAGTTATAAAAGATAAATGATCACTTTCTCTAGATTGTGCAAAATTAGTAATTTTTATTAAACGTTGTTTGGTATAGTTTAGGTGTTCCCATCTCTTAATTTTACGCACCCTGGCATTTTTTGGAGCTCTTTTGCCGAACCAGTCCGGTGCCGTGTTCCTTTTCCTTTGGCCATTCGTACACGTACGTTGTCGTATGAGACGATCCGCCGTCAAGCACCACCACATAATCGTTATGCAGAACGATCGCCGCACTAATCAGACCCGACTGCAGCCATCCCATTAAAATAGTCCGCCAAAATGAACGCATCATTACGAGCGGCAATAAATTTGCGTGATTGCCTTTTCACCAGGCAGGATTATAACCACATGCCCTTTAGGTTTTTAAATTGACTGTTTGTCCAGACGCTGTCAACTTCAGTTATGGATGAAATACTATACCATAAAACTCCACTCAACAGCGCAATGCAGGTCCCATGTCTTGCTCCAACAGACAAAGAAATTGGCGGTCTTTGTACCGATTAGTTCGAGCGGTATTTTTTGTTATCACTCTTCGGATGGACAGCTCCTCGCGTATCACATCACTCCGCAGGAAATTGAGATACACTTAGAGATGTTGAACTGTGAAGCCCCGGAAGACGCGGGATCGGCTTAAATCAATCTGGCGACTGACGGGGAAGAAAAGTTAAAAAAACACAATCAAGAAAGAAGGCAAATGTACCCGTGAGAAACCAACACGTGGAACTGTTGCGATAAGGTCTTTGGATGTTTGTGTGTGTGTGGGGGGGGGGGGATAAAGTGCTCATGCATGAAATGCACGAATCAGACTTCCGGAGTTCTTTCTCTCTCTCTAAATTCTCCCGCTAGAACGGAACTGTATCCGCAAAACTGCATAAATAACCGCTGCTTGCGGGCAAAAGGATGCTAAGTCTATGAGATTCTTGGGTTCAATGTTTACACATCAATCTCACACACGCCGACTCTTACGCAGACACGAAGAGGGTCTTCAAAAACAATCAACACCAGCAGCAGATGGCATAGGATTCTCTTACGCGGGGCGCTGGCACTGAGAGGCTCGTTTAGCGTCTTCACCAGTCCGAACCAGGACCCCTCATAGTAGAGCCGAGGGGTGGGCAAAGGGGCAAGATGCATTCTATTGAAGATTGAACCCAAACTTTGGCATCTTGCCCATGATCATTTTGAAATTTCTGGGTATGGGGGGTCTAATTTGCAGACTCCCCGAAATTTCAAAATTTTATCAAAAACATCAGTTTTTCATCAAATCTAAACCGTTCTTGACTGTTTTGAATCTCCCAATTGCATTCATCAATAGGGAGCTTATATTGAGCCCAACAAACTTCAAATTTTAACGAAAAACTGACAAGTTTTTCAGTCTCTTGAAATCCCAGAAGGGCCTTGGAAATTAGACCCCCAGACTCCCCCCCCCCAAGTTTCAAAATGATCAAAAACCAAAGGCCGAATTTTTGTTCCATTTCTAAAAAAGTGCATTTTGCCCCTTTGCCCACCCCCTGGCCCTACCATGAAGAGTCCTGGTTCCGACTGGTAAAGACCATAAACGAGCCCATGCTGATAATATATGGCAACTGCGTGTCTCTCAAGTCGATTGGAGGGGGAAGAGGGGAGCTCGCTCAAAGTGTCAAACAAATGAGACGGTCTCTTCCGCAATGCGATCGCGTCTCTCATTTTTTAGGGTGCATTTATTTTTGTCAATGAAGCTATTACCGTCAATGTGTACGGGTTCTTGCTTTCCATATATCGCGTCTGTGTCATGAATCGTGAAGGACATTAATATGGGTGAGAAGGCAACCCTCAAAGTGACAGTTAACACCCACTAGAATGTTAAATGACGGACGCAGTAGAAAACTGCCGACACAAATTGCCCGCAACGAACCACCCGCGTCGACTGTCCTGGAGCCGCGGTTATTTAGACGCTGTCTACAGCGCTTGAGTCTACAGACTGCATTCTAACCAATATTGCGCAAGTATGCCAATAAGCGGTGACCAGGCAACTTATCGTCTTAACGGCACCCGACATTTCGTGCTCGTAAACCAATACGTCGTACTTCTGAATTCGTATCCGGTTACAATTCGTACCCAGTCATATCGCACTCCGACAATTTCTCCGCAAAGACAAATTGTACTAAGAGACTATCAAAAGACATCTCGTATCCCGACTATTCGCATAAAAAAATGTGGTCCTCTTATTCCATAATCGATGAAACCTTTAATTTGACAGACCAGCCTCAACGTTTATGATTTTGCTCAAAATGAGCGAGAATCTTCCAGTGGATCCAAAAAAAGGACAGCATTCAAACTAATGTCATTCAGCCGCTTCAACCGTTGCCGTAGAACATTATCAGCAGACTAGACTTTTCTCATGCGCTTCGCGCACGTGGAGATCTCTCGCCTTGCTTCGTTCTGCCACGGGTACGAAAACAGATGAACTTTTAAAGTAGATTATCTTAAGACAAAGCTGTCACTGTTGAGAAGGCTCTGTGCACGTACTTCGCATGGGCACCGTTTCCGGCGGGCGGAATATCGATTTTTACACGTACCACGTCATTGTACCTGTCTACGTACTATAATTTCTTGGCTTAGAATTGTCTTGGAACGATTTGCCAAGTTTAACGGAAAGTCTATGATTACGACATGTCTGGATGCGGATTGAGATGTACAAATTGTCTGGGTCCCACCTGTGCGACTTGTGCGCGCACGGTCTTTAACGAAGTGTGCTCATTGTATGTAGCAATAACCTTTATATTCAAGCTGTTCTATCCCCGATCGTCCAACACTTGTGTTGAACTGAATGCAAATACAGCGCGCAAATACGTTCAAAGCGAGCCATTGAATCGCTGCGTCAATCCTAAAAACGCACCCAAGGAGCCATTATCGTTTTTTATTCTGATTTGTAAGGTATCATGAAATTTAAGCTAGTGCGTGCCTGTCGGACAAGCGAAAACCAATCGGCTAAACCGTTCCACATACATTTTATCGTACAGTATAGTAATGCAACTTGCAAGTGTTTACAAAATGTCTTTTGTAGAAAAGCGGAACGGTGCGCCACGTATGATGCTGTATGATGTAAGCTTAGCCTCGTAATGCCTGTATAATGATGATCCCTTTATATACGACTCATTACGTGGACAGTAAAGTGTAAAGTCAAGTGCCAACACTGCCAACATATGGTTCGTTAATGTTGAGAAATAATTCTAATTTACAATTTTACCCCGTTCGGTGTTTTTTAAATACTTTTCATCAGCATACTGTAAGTGACTGTAACTAATTTAATTATAGTAAAATTATTTAGAGGAGCATGCGTATCGCCATAGTCTGTTTTAACCTCGTCAATAAAAAAACGCACAAAAGAATGAGGTGTTGATGTGGGGGTCATGTTTCACTTTGCGTCTATTTTTTGCGCCCACAATTCTTTCAGTCCAGTTAAACACTGTATCCTCATCGTTTGTGCCTATTTGCTGAGCACGCTAGAAACATGGGTGCAAGAAACATGACTCCACATGACCCCACATGACTCAGTTGGTATATGTCTTTAGAGTAATGGACATCTTCAAAGTTGCTCACATGATTTCCCAACGCCTCACTTTTGTCGCCATATTTCAAACCACAAGGCTGGCAGAATTCGTCTGCATGTTTATACCGTCTCCTGCTTTTGCTACGTAACACACGTCAACTGAACTGAGCGTGTGTGTTAGACAACTCCCAACAGCAAAAGATATCAATATCTCCGGGCAAATCTCGGCGTTTCAACTTCTGCCACGCCAGTCTGTGTGGCCTGCGTATTGACAATTTTAATTTTTTGGCTGCCGCGACGATCGCGGCGACTGTCGGTCGAGGTGGGCGACGTCTGCTGCTGCTGCTGCTGGTATCCTTTTCGAGCCCCTGAGCTCCATAGGGCTTGATCCAGATCCTCCATCAAATCCTCAACGTCTTCCAGACCGATTGAGAGCCTGGCCAAATTGTCTGTTACACCTGCAGCTTGCAGAACTTTAGGCTGCACGCCCTTGTGTGACATCACCGTGGGAAAACTGCAGACCGACTCGCAACCGCCAAAACTTGCAGCAACCGTGAAAATCTGTGTAACAAAAAAAAGTTAAATCTCCCTTGTCACTGCTCCAATTGCATCAACGACGAGTACGAGGAGGTGGCCCATTTTGAGCCAACCCGTTTTGGGTCTTATTTCTAGTCCCTTAGCAATTCTAGTATAGATCTCTATACTAGATCTCTATACCTTTCATAAACATTAAAATAAACTTTTCTGAACAATATTCCCCTAAAAATTCAAGTTTGAATAAATTGGCATCAGTCAATTATTTTTATAATTGGGGGAGGGGATTTACGATCAATTTTTGACAGCATAACGCTAGCGTTTTTAGTCGTCTCAGCGAACATACACCTGGCCCCACCCACTGATTTCAAAAACTATTTTGCTAATGCCAGTCGATTCCAAATTGCATTTTGGGTGGACTAGAATCTCGAAAAGTTTATTTTAATCTTTAGAAAAGTCCCACTATACTGGAATTGTTAAGTGGTCAGAGCTAGGGCCCAAAACGGGGTGGCTAAAAATGGAGTACCCCCTCGTACCTTCAGATGGCGGAAAAATTTGAAAAGCTCGGTTTTTCCGCCGCTCAAATAAAACGAAAAAATTCCCGAACATCCTCGGCTTTGTTTTTTGAAGAGCTCGTAATTCGGGTGAGACGGTAGTCCAGGATGATTGACCTTTTCCACACAGGGATGCCTTTCGAGGAATTTGGCGACTAGCAGGCCGTTTTTCATGTGTTCTCTCATCCGGATGTGGAGGGTCTTGAGGCTGCGGAGAATGAGGTAGCAGTCGAACGGCGACGGGATGGCACCCATGTTATTCTGTAGGTACTTGAGCCGGTTGGCGAGGTCCTCGCTGTTGACGGAGGCGGAGCCCATCATCACGTCGGCGTGACCGCCCATATACTTTGACACGGACTGGTAGGAAATGTCCACACCTAAATACGTACACGAAATTGTTGGAACATGAATTCGGTTTAAATTGCCAGTTGGCAGAATGTTTTGCCAAAAAAAACCATTATGATTCAATTGGACGATTACAAGTGGCACAATTGCTCTTTTCAAGTCATCTATCGTTTTGCGAGTAATCGTTCGAAGTTAATTGCAATTTATAGAGGTACGGTAGTACGTTCGGGAACGCTCCCAGAAGAACGAGTGCTGAACACGAAATTATGGCCTTAATATAAATGGTCGATCCCGGATTTTCCTGATAAATTAAGCAATCGGAAAAGCTTATTTTCGTCTCGACGCCTATTACGTTTCTGTGCGATGAACCAAACTAATTGATCAAGGCGAATTTAGCTGGGTGCATCAAAATACATTCATTGCGCTACTATATTGAGGAACCGTGAACCGGCGGCTGTGACCGTGAACACTTCCTTTTTCCAAAGAGCACAAAGAGAGCGGGAATACTACGCATCCTTCGTAGCTGCACAAGGTTCATATTTTTCCTGTGACCAACCTTCGTGGTTTTGCGCGAAGCAAATGTGAAATCCTAAACTTTGTCATAGTATCTTCGGTACGTATCTTCAGCGTACGTAATTCTCATGTAATTGCAATTTTAAATAAATAATATGTTATTCTTGTATTATTCTATTCTACGTATTATTCTTTCAAACACAATCCATACCTAAATCCAAAGGCCGCAGGAAATAAGGGGTCGTAAAGCTGTTATCCAAAACCGTTATGATGTCCTTGTTGTAGCCCTTGACCGACCTCACAACTGCCTCAATATCGATGACCCTCATACTGGGATTGACGGGGCTCTCCAGGTAAACCATCCGTGTGTTTCTCGAAAGAGCATGATGCAACTTATCCGCGTCCGTCACGTCCAAGTAGACGATTCTGATTCCGTTTTTGGTGGCAATGTTATCGAAGTAGGTATAAGTGCCGCCGTACAGACTAGCCATGGAGACCACTTCATCACCCGAACCGATGAGTTGCATGATGGCACTCAGTGCGCCTGTCCCACTGCTAAAGGTCACGGCTGAAAAAAAGCCATGAACAGAGGATTTTTCAGTCTCTTGAGATGTCCGCGGAGTGAACGGGCTATTTAAACAGCACCTTAGTTAACCCTTTTTCTGACCAACCGCGCTTGCCAGTTGTCCTTTATACACATTAGAACTCCATTTCTATGTATCCACCGACATGAGTTGACCTCAACACGGTCTCATTGAGAATTTAATTGAACATTGACTAGCATCGGCAAAATATCTCTCGAAGGCCAGGGGCGGAGCTATGCGCTTATCTTCAGAAGCTAATTTGTAATCCGAGTCCTTTTTTGAAAAGTACTCATAGCGCCACCTGTTGATTTTCCAGAAGTATATAGATAAACGCAATAGAGCCAAGTTGAATTCCAAATGGGAATTTTCAAGAGAAGTAAAAAATACCAAAACTTTCAGTATTAAATAAGCTGAACTCTACTGTACGGGAACTCTTACAGGCTAACCATTTAGATCAGGAAACAATGAACGACTCAAGAATAGGATTGACTTCTTCTATGATTCTTCGGCTACTTTGATTGACTTACTGTGGGCGGCATTTTCAGCTGCGGCCAGGGACCTTTCCACAGAATCTCGAGTTGGGTTTCCGCCTCGAGCGTAGTCGTGAACTTTGAAGACACCCGGTTCGATTTGGCCAAATGTGACGGCCAGCGAAATTGGGGTCACCAGATCGTGTGAGGCACCTAAACATGTAATCATTCACGGCAAATTGCTTTGAGAAAAACTTTCAGACACATAAGCATGAGTAATTTAATGTAGTTAAATAAATGAGATGACACTTTTTCTTTTTTTGTTCATTGCTGGGAAAAGAAAAGAATAATAGACCGTTTCAGTCCTTCAAAATAAATATCATCTGCCAGATAATTTTAATTTCAAAAGCAATTTGCTTAAACTAGTTTGGGAGAGTTGGAATGGGCGTCACTGAGGATCATTTTATGTTATATATTGCTACGATCGAGCAAGAGCAAGAGATGTTGTTAGTTATATAAAACCCATCAAATGAATAAATTATGTATAAATTGATGATGGTAATTTTTCTCCTTCTTTTCACCGTAGTTAATTTTAGGCAGTCTCAATATACATTAAGTATGTTATGCGACAAACCATTCCGTTCCGGTTCGTTTCCAATGTGGATGGCGTTGGTGGCAAACTTCGGAAATGGTATTACATCCATGTCGCTATGCAGGAAATGTGCGCTGGAGGACGCTCGACTCATGATTGGACAGGCACTTCCCTCGGCGACCCGCAGACACAAAATATCCTCCAGAAACTATCACGTGAGATTGATAGATTAATCGTCACAGACTCGAGTCTTGGCTTCAACATGGAGCAGAACATGCGACTGACACAAAAAAACACTACCTTTTAAAATTTGAATCTCCACAGCACCGTGAAATGTCAGCTCAATGTTGCAACATTAACATTGTTGCGAATAAAAGCACAATGACTTTGTAATTGATGACCAATAATGTCTGTGTGATGATGCGATATAATGCCTTATTGTTCCTACACAGGCAAGCATTGTCCGAGAAGAGCTGGCCGTTTTGCTGACGGAGGGCGCTCTCACGACTGGGGGATGTTTTCATTGCACACTTCGCCGCTGTTCGGTATTGTTTAGCTATATATATCACATCTGGTATGATACATACGAATCTCTCTGTTGAAGGCGTTTTGTTAAGGCGGCAAGATATGGCGACAACAAAAGCAGATCATGAGGGTGTGTAGCTAGCCAGACGGGGGTGTGTTTGTGCTGGCAAAGAAATTCCTGTGGGTCGTTGAAAAAAAACGGCATGACCAATATTGTTGCGCATGTCTGACCAATATACCACTATAAACGAGTAGGGATTTCAGTTTTGCTTTTGATGGCCCCAACGGAACCATTGTATTTGGTGCTCTGATAGCTTTGAAGTGAGTGCACAAGTCTGCGTCTGCACCATTTGGAGAGCCAGAGGGGTATACTTACTGCACCTTATTTACATTGATGGTTTATACGATGGTTTATGATTTCTATGCAGTATGCATTCTACGTTTAAACACCAATCAAATTTTAAATACCAGTATTATTTTAAGTTTTGAAATTTCGGAT
>LRSR01009483.1:0-12451 GCA_001579985.1 Hypsibius dujardini | reverse complement strand
TAAGACTTTCCCGGATCCAGCGTTAAGAGCTGGCTAACGTTCATGCTTCCGAATGTCAGATGTGTCCAAGGCGTGGCGGAGTTGTTCTCTTTGTAGTCCAACAAGTATCCGGTGATGATACCGTTGGGAACATCCGGAGGTGCCCACCTGGCCAGCAGTCGGAAGGGCTGCAGAGCGCTGAGGTTGAAAAGCCGCACTCTTCCCGGTTCTAGTGGACAAAATACAGACGGCTTTAGTGACAGACAAACAGACAGACAAACAGACAGACAGACAGACAGGCAGACAGACAGACAGACAGACAGACAGACAGACAGACAGACAGACACGTACTGTCTTCAAGAGTGGTGTAAAAACGTGTCAACGCGGAACTCCGCTCAGTCCCACTCCACGCAGCCACATAAACCGAGTAGATTTTGAAGGGCAAGAGATTATTGAAGTCCCAAGAAGTCAGGTTCGTGAAAACCGGCTCGGTATTGTTGTACCCAATCTGGAAAAGGAATAAAAAGCATTTGTCTGCGCTGTCATTTCACGGGTCCCAGTTGTAGACTAGAGCTGCGAGAATGCTACCGCATACCTCGTACTGGGTGATGGTACCGTTCGGCGGGGTCCATTGAAAAGCCACGTTTCGGCTGGTTATCTTCGTGGCGTTCATCTCCGTCATGTTGTCCGGTTTCAGTTGGACCTCCAGCGATTTTCGGTCGCTTTGAATTTCTCCCCGCTCCGTCCACGCCGAAATGGTGTACTTCGTGCCCGGAACAAGATTGGTGAATTCGACTGTTTGTGTCTTCACTTCTGATGGCAGAACGTATTTCGGAGGCATGCCGCTGATTTGGAAAGCATAACGGGTAAAGATGCTGCGGCCGATGGGCCAAGTACTTTGGTAGACAACTTTGATGCTGGTCTGGGTCACTTCGGCCGGTGGTCGGTTGAAATTGACGACAGGAGGCACTGCCAAGGATTAATCCAAAATCATTCGGGTTACATCTATCTGCTGGTTGTCAATCTGCAAGGTTGGTTGTGTATATGTCTGTCTGTCTGTCTGTCTGTCTGTCTGTCTGTCTGCCTGTCTGCCTGCCTGCCTATCTATCTGCCTGTCTGTCTGGACAATAGGCATATCCGTTTTCTTCACTTACGAGAATTGACAACAGCCGTGACAATATCACTCGAGAGGTCGCACATGAACGACGACACACGCACTTCGTACACCGCTCCCAGATAATCCACGGGGATGGGTACTTGAACGACAGCTGAGTCATTGCGGATGTCCATCGTACGTGGCGGGACGTCTTTCAAGTCCATATTCAAGAGCCGTACGCGGTAATATTTAGTGGTGTTGGAGGGGCGTGTCAGCTGCAGGAAAAGCTTCACAGACATGGGCTTCACCGACACGCCGAGAGGCTTTGGTGGTCCTTCAAGAAAAACGCCAAACACCATTCAACTAATCACATTTTCGGTCGACCAGGGCAAAGTTTGTCAACCAATAAAGCGGAAAAAGATTCCTATGCTCGCTGCCTCAACCGATTTAAGTTACTCCAATAAACCAATCAATTACGCGATCCTATGAACCAATCAGGCTTTTGTCAAGCTAAAACACTCATTCAATCGACAAATCAATCAAGAACCCAGTTACTGAAGCAGGAAACGAAGCAGGAACTATTTCGCTTACGAGTGCACTGGAGTAGAGGGATCGTGGCCACGCTATGGACATCCTCAATGACACTCCGCATCCGGAAGGCGTACTTGGTGCCGGCGGCGAGCCCAGTCAGATTAAACACCGTCACGCCTGAGTCCGGCACACCGACCACGGTGGTGGCGTTGGCGGACGCCGCGGCGGCAATGTCGTCATGCCGGTTGTAGAGCACCTCGTAGCCGCGGAGCCGCGTGCCCGTCGGTCTCGACCATTCCAGCAGCACACTCTCCGGGGTAATGTGAGTCGCGTTGATGGACACATTGACCGGCGGGATGGGATCTGGTGATGGTGGTGGTGGGAGGGAAGGAAGGTGATATAAGACGTTAAATCACACACAAGTGTCAAAAAAACACTCACGCACACCGACAAACACTACAACTCAAGGTGATCAAGGTCAGACGACTGAGAAAACTCGCTCTGTCCGTCAGACGACGGACAGAGCGAGACTCCGCGCGCTGGTCAGCGCTCACTTACATGTCAGTTTGTCAAACTGCACGACCGTTTCCACGTCGTTCTGCAGCAGTTTCACGTAGATGGAATACAGGGTCCCACCCATGAGGCCGCGAAAATAGACCAGCCGACCGTCGGTGATTTCTCCGTTGGCCACCGTGTTGTCCTCGGATGTGGCGCTGGAGGAGGGGGAGGGGGAGGGGACAACAGACACGATCAGCAAACAATAATGCGGGAAGCCATAACTCGTTCTATAGACTTACTTGGCCTCCAGAAAGCGGATTGCGGGATCGTTTGATTCGACCGACAGCTCGGGCGCACTCTCGATCGCCGTAATGGTGTAGGGAGAGTTGCTGTTGGGGTTCGGCGGAACTTGGGGCAACGGTCCAGCGGCAAGCGGTGGCAACGCTCCTGCAAATAAACGCGTGTAATTGGATAATTCAGACAGGCAGCGAGAATTTCGTCAGAGAATCGAACAACTGAGAGGGCAGTTAAAGCGACAGACAGACAGACAGACAGACAGACAGACAGACAGACAGACAGACAAACAGACAGACAGGTTAACAGATAGACAGGCAGACAGATAGACAGACAGACAGACAAACAGACAGGTAAACAGATAGACAGCCAGACAGACAGACAGACAGACAGATCGAAAAAGAGACCCAAAATTCACTTCAACACAAACAAACGGCCTCCATAGCTGGGGAGCGTATTGACTAACCGGTGTGTAAAACTTTTCGGACGGGTTTACTGTAGCTCGCGCCATCACTCCCAACGACGAACGACTCCACGGAAGCCGCATACGTCGTGCCCGGTATCAAATTATCCCAAGTCGCATAATTGTCCGAGGTATTCTTCGGGGCAATTTCCGATGCGTTGAGCGACACTCGATAGTTGGCCGCTTCACCGTTGATCTTTGGTGGAGCCCAAGCGATACTAACGGACCGGGTCGGCTCACTAGCGGGCACCTCACGCACTTCCGCCGGCGGCAATGGATCTGTTCACGAAGCCAAAACAACGTTACACCACAAACAGAATAAGTGATCGGTCGTTAAGTCAATCAACTAATCAATCAATGAGCTCATCGGTTCAGCTACAAATATTCCCTCCAACGTACTTGTGGTTGCCTTGATGATGGCCGGAGTGCTGTTCCAGTTCAATCGCACCGCTGAAATGGCAATCCCGTACACCTCGCCGGGTCGCAGACCGGGAAACGAGGCGGTCCGTGCGGACACCGGCAGCAGACCAGGCCCGGTGTAGTTCACCAGGGTGGGTGAGTTGATTTCGAGGTAGTAGCCGTCGACGGTGCCTTCCGATGGGTCCCATTGCACGGCAATTGTGGACTCGTTCGTCGCGGCAGCGATCTTGCGAAAATTCCGCGGTGTAGCCGGAACTGATCACACAATCCATAAAGCAAACGGGGAGGAATGCGAAAGGCGATATACACACATGGCCACAATTTTGGATGGCAGACTTTAAGCCAAAAAATGTGGTCCGAGTTCGAGCCGAATTAAGTCACCGCACGCACTCGCTTTTGACCACAGCTGACAATGCAGCCTTTACTCAATTGATCGATTGATTGAAGTTGTTTTGGAGAAAGCAGTGGCAAGCTCTAGCCAAGAGTGGCTCAAACTCAGACCACCCTGATGGCTCGAACTCTGCCACCCGAAATTGTGGCCATGTGTGTAGTTAACATACATTGGGTAAAGGTTGTCGTAACCGGCTCCGATACGAACGTGTCGAATAGACTAACAACCTATAAGCAAACACACGTAACTGTGGCATTCCTTCCGCCCTTTAGTCGAAATACGACGCAACAATGCAAATTCCTTGGGATAGTAAAAACTAAAGTTTCTTAAAGTTTAGTTTTATCATAAAGTCATATAAGTTCCAGAAGTAAATGATAGGTTGTATGACGGCTTCTCGTACCTCCACTGTGTATTCCGTGCCAGGAATGAGTGGGGTGATTCTGATCACCGTCGAATTCCACGTGATGGGTGATCCCTGTGAGACGGACCCGGACGGATCGCGAGTGACCAGCTGGAGACGGTACTGCTGCACGGCTCCACGTGTGGGTGCGTTCCACCGGACTTTTGTCGCAATTGGGCTGGACACTTCCGCTTGCAGACCTGTAGGCGGGTCAGGGCCTGGCGAGATGCAAAGAAAATATCGTTTGGGATCAGGAACCAAAAACCTGCGTATGTCTGACTGTCTGTCTGTCTGTCTGTCTGTCTGTCTGTCTGTCTGTCTGTCTGAATGTCTGTCTGTCTGTCTGTCTGTCTGTCTGTACGTCTGCCTGTCACAAATCTTAACAGAAATCACAAATATCACAAATCTTTACCGGAAACGAAGCGTCGCACAGGTAGGGGAGTGTTGTTGATGAACACCGTGACATTGTACGCAGTCGTCGGCGGTGCGTTGGGAATAATCAACGGCGCGGTATAGTTCTCCGTGACAAATCGAACCTGCGTCGGCGAGCTGCTGTCCGGTCCGGCAAAAACAAACGTGTAAATGTCATTCGGACCCGGCGGAGCCAGGGTATCACCAATCGGGAACTGGATGGTCAGGAACGCCGCATCTCCAACCTACCACGCGGAAAGCACAAACACTTGGATCAACCAGCCCGCAACACATCGAAACAACGCGAACCCGGCAAATAGACAAGACAAAGGTTTCACAGACAAAACTGCTCAGACAAACCTCAACAGACACCGCCGAAAGCAGCAGGAGCAACAACCAACTCCACCATCGCATCCCAGCAACCGTTCGTCGTCTTCCCATCACATCCGACGACGAGACGTGTCTGTCTTCCGGTCCGTGCAACCAGGAATCCCGGTGTACACTGCCCACACAAAACAGAACGAGATGCTCAGCAGCGGCAAGTCAAGAAATCATGGTCCGCTGCAGACTGGCGAGGGATCCGCGTGCTCGAGCATGAAAACACACTCCAAAGAAGAAGTCTCGAGACGTTTGAGCGGGCACTCTTCGCCTTTCCTACACACAGACAAACAGACAAGCGCAGTTTTAGCGATAAAGATGACACCAATAATTTCCACATGAGAGAGAGCAGAGTTAACGCGAGTTTTCACACAATTATAATATCCCCCACCTCCCTCACTCTAATCAATGCCGCACAGCATCTCTCAGACACGTACGGTACAACACTGCATTACAGGTACTAAGCAGTACTCGTACATACAATGATGATATTCAATTCAATCATAAAACAACACACCACATCACGGTGTGGTGTGATTATTACGAGAGTGAGAAGGAAGGTTATGTCCACTCTACCATGTGTGTCTCTGTTTGTCTGTCTGTGTCTGTGCTTGTGTCTATGTCTATGTCTATGTCTGTGTCTGTGTCTGTGTCTGTGTCTGTCTGTCTGTCTGTGTCTGTCTGTGTCTGTCTGTCTGTCTGTCTGTCTGTCTGTCTGTGTCTGTCTGTGTCTGTCTGTGTCTGTCTGTGTCTGTCTGTGTCTGTCTGCGTCTGTCTGCGTCTCTGTGTCTGTGCTTGTGTGTGTGTGTGTGTGAGAAAACAAACGGCCACCAAGGCGAACGGACGCACACCCAATGTTGAGTTAACACGGTACCCTGCACGTCTACCGCCGGGGCATGTGTGAGATTATTCGCTCGTGCGGCTGGGACCGCGAAAAAAGAGTTCGCTCTTTAGCACTACGCAAAATGCCCGTCAGCAACAAGATGCAAGCCAATCTTTCCTTCAAAAAGCCTTCTTACTGTACGAGTGCTTATGGCCATCGACAAAGGCAAGAATTCAGGCATGTCAGCACCGGGTGTGTTGTGTCTGTGTGTAAAAGTGCCCGACTGTTATCTCTTTCTTTACTGGGCGACTATTAGAGTGAGGGAGAACTGAACTGGCTCTCATAACATAAACAAATCACAAATCGAATTGGGAAATTCGGATTCCTAGCCTTCCTTTCATCGGCTGTCTGTCTGCCTGCCTGGCTGCCTGCCTGCCTGGCTGCCTGCCTGCCTGGCTGTCTGTCTGCCTGGCTGTCTGCCTGCCTGGCTGTCTGTCTGCCTGGCTGTCTCCCTGTTTATATGTGTGTGGTGTATTGATACGCTGTTAAAGCAGTCAGCTTCCTTACTGCAGCTTCCTCGGTGTGAAATGTTCACTTCCGGTCGGTCCCTCCCTCGCTTTGAGATCGCGCTCTAACTTTTGGCGCTGGTCTGCGAAAACAATAACAAATCAGTTTGCCGGTCAATTGTCTGAGCTGAAGGAAACAATGATGGGAGACGGTGGGAGGGAGGGAGAATGACCGGAAGTATGATAAGAAACGTAAACAGAACCGAATCCAAAGCAGTTAAAGCAACTACTGCACTGCTGTACATGTTTCGCATCTGAAGCCTGAAGACCCGAAGAAGTGGCCGTGGGGCGTGTGGGATCCGATTGGTGACTGATGACCGAGTGCCGGATTTTAAAAGAAGCCTAATGTCATGAAGTAGACTGAAGGGCGGACACGACTAATAACACGACGCACCATTAATCAAGCTAATTAGTAGAGGACTAGTTATTAAGCACTTGCTTGATGAAGACGAAAAAACCACAGGCAGTTTACGCACAGACAACCAATCAACTACAGTGCATGATTAAACTGCGAGTACATGCCAGGCATATACAGACAACCGCTTCTGTTGTGCATATGGGGATGGACGGACATGGTCAAACCCAAAGGGAAGCAGGCAGACATTTAGACGGAAAGACAGGCAAACAAACAGACAGGCAGACAGACAGACAGACAGACATACAGACAGACAGACAGACAGACAGAGGAACAGACAGACATACAGACAGACAGACAGACAGAGGAACAGACAGAGGGACAGAGGGACAGACAGACAGACAGACAGACAGACAGACAGACAGACAAACAGACAGGGTTGAGTTATGTCCTTTTAAATTATTTCGAAAAAAGGTTCAAGTGAACTGCCTTGCAAGACAAGTCAGGAATCAGAAGAGTAGTTTTCAAAATCCTGTTAATTACATAGAGGTCATTTAAAAAAAGATGATTGACGAAAACCCAATTAAACTGGCTGTTACATATAAACAGATTTAGCAACACATGTCTGATGACGAAAAGCGACCGAGATCTTCAGTGCCCCATAAAAATTCCTCAAAACACATTTTGACAGAGTATTCTCTTAATAACCCATCAAAATACCCTAACGACATACGTCTCCTTCCATCACTCTTCTCCACGTCCATTTCCCCACTTTTCACGAGACAGCAAACATCTCGTTTTCACAATTTTAACGCGACGTGGAACACAATTTTCAGCATAAAATTGAAAGCAAATGTGTCAGCCATCTTTGCCGTGCAAAGTGGTCGGCATAGACAGACAGACAAACAGTCGGCATAGACAGACAGACAGACAGACAGACAGACAGACAGACAAACAGACAAACAGACAGACAGACAGACAGACAGTCAAACAGACAGACAAACAGTCAAACAGACAGACAGACAGTCAAACAGAGAGACAGGCAGGCAGGCAGGCAGACAGTCAGACAAACAGACAGATAGGCAGACAGGAAGACAGGCAGTCAGACAGACAGATAGGCAGTCAGACACATCATTCAACAGAGCGCCCGTGGTAAGAAAAGTAAAAGATTTTTTTTGAACTTTTTCATTTCTCAATCGTTCAAAAGTTGATGCTCTGATTTCGACCGAGACACTACGGAAAAGAAATCGGAAAAAAAAGAGAGACCTTCCAGTAAAAAAAACTACACTGCCATTTCACCATCCAATTATGTTCTCGTTCAATGCAACTGTATAGGGTCGATGACGTAAGGAGAGACGTAACGTAATAATCATATCGGAAATGGTACAAAGAAAGTCGAACTTGTGAAAGCCTACTTGCCTGCTGGACAAAAAATCGACAAGAGACGGTTTGGAAAAAAGCGCAGGAAGCTAGAACTGTTGCGGTCAGCTAATTCGGCAGAGCTGCTTTTTTAAGCAAGAATGGCGACTTGATTTGTTTCGACTTTTTGCTGACTGACTGAAACGAGAAAGTTCGTCCCAGAACAAAGCCAAGTCTTTCTTCCTGTTACTACTAACTAACTATCTGTCTGTTTGCCTGTCTGCATGTCTGTCCGTTACAAAGTTAATCTGTCTGTCTGTCTGTCTATCTGTCTGTCTGTCTGTCTGACTGTCTGTCTGTCTGACTGTCTGTCTGTCTGTCTGTCTGTCTGTCTGTCTGCATGCCTGTCTGTCTGTATGTCTGTCTATATAGACAGTACGTTTGTTTGCCTGAGTTGTGTGTACTACGGTTCAGGTGCCAATGCAATACTTTAAAGTTCGTTCATCCAAACGATTAGTTTACCCTCGAACGAAAATTAGCATATCAATTTTCGATAAATCCATCATCAAACAGGGGGGGGGGCAACCGAAACGACTACTGCTTGCCTGCTCTAGCGTGCCAACTGTAAAGTCAGAAACGCATAAAGAGAATAAAAGCCGTGATCGAACGCGAGACATTCGATGCGGAAAGGCGATAATGCGAGATGGCTTTGAAATCTAAAACGAGACGGACACCCCGTCACATATTCATCATAACTACAACGGTCCACTCCACACAACAAACACACTCACCGCAAAAATCAAAAGACCGCGCGCAATGCACACCGGTCATCATCCATCCGTGAAGAACGGAAAATCTCAACGCGAACGAGCCCCGCGAACCAACAACACTACTGCCGGCAGCAGGTCGGTGGCAACGAAACGAAATCTCATACGCCCGACCGTCACTTTAGGAGAAGAGTTTTGTCTGCGACCTCCGCGTGAGCAAAGAAAAACTCAGCAGTGCTTTCTTCTTTACCACGGCGGAATAAAATTTGTTTGACGTATAAACAATTCAGCACTACTGCTGAAAAATCTGCATCGTATGCCTGAACCTCCATCACGTGCCTGAAAAGTAGTAACTGTTGCAGTTTTTTCAGGAATGCCAAAAACAGTGCTTCGATTGTCTCCCTGTCTGTTTAGAACATTTGTCTGTCTGTCTGTCTGCCTGCCCTTCTGTCTGCCTGCCCTTCTGTCTGTCTGTCTGTCTGTCTGTCTGTCTACCTGTCTGTCTGTCTGTCTGTCTGTCAAACACGACGACCCATCGGAACGGAAGCCGGTCAGTCTATTCCAGTTCAGCCGGTGCATGGCAGTCGCGATGTCAAGGTGTCCGCTTGCCTGCTGCTACTGCCTCTTGAGACTGATGGCCGGAAAGTGGACTCCTTGGTAAATTCTCTTCACATCGCGAGGACGATCCGACGGACCTCAGTCCGATAATCGATATTCTCTCCTTGTGTGTCGGCTTACGTAAAGCAAACACACAATCCATCCACATAGACCGGTGGCATCCAAGACCAAGGTAGGTGCGAGTGCGGGTGCACCGTATGAAAGACACGGAAGTCTGATAACACACACACACACGGCTGTTGATCGCTCACTGCATATTCATACAAGCCACATGAGAGGTTACGTCAAGGCTAATCGATGATATCGCCAAATTCCCATCCGGGGCTCGCCTTAATAGCAAATAATTTTGCCGCGTTTACACATCTCATTCCAGATAAATAATGGAATTAAAATTGAATAATACAAGCAGCAGATACTGTGGCGTCCGAGTCGGAACGCACTCAGGCGAACCCGCGCAGTGACAAAGTCCATCGCGTCTACGTCAATCAATCAATCAATCAGCCAGTCAATCAATCAATCCGGTTTTCGGAAAGTGTTCAATCAATCAAAGGATCAACCATCTACCAGACAAACAAATGAATCCCTTCAACAGCTTGCTAGATTATTTCTGCAGATAAAAGCATCCTAACTTACAACCACAGAAAACGAAAACGGCAGGAGCGTCACATTACCACGACAAACGACGCTGGAAGATCAATCAACCGACTGCGCCCATAAGCAAATGAGAACACTGACAGAGCCCGCTAATCAAGCAATCAACCAACTGCGCCCATAAGCAAATGAGAACACTGACAGAGCCCGCTAATCAAGCAATCAATCACTGGTTGATTGGTCAAATAAACCGTAAACTTCTCCCAGTTAAATTAGTGCCTTTTTCACCAGCGTCCAGTCAGAACCTGACTATACCATTACTACCACTCACTGGATGAGAAAAAAACGCATCCCTTTAACTGGCCAATGTGGATGGTGGTCACAGTAAAAAGACGCTGAACTCGGAACGAACTGATAAGAAATCTCCCATAAATTAAAAAGAGTCATTACTCACTCCTTACCAACAAACGCGCGCGCGCTAATAAATTTTTCCTCGCCCAGACCGTGTGGGATTTTATTTATCTCCTCGATAAGATCCGTGTTGATCGATGGGATAATCGCGTCGTCAGAGGTCGGGAAAATAAAAACAAGCAGACCTCGCATAAATCAGGAATAAAATCATCATCGTCATTCACCACAGGAATGATGCAATCCAAAAAATCCAAAATTAAAAAAAGGTTCCGGTCAGGGACAAAAAAAACGGATGGAGAGATTCAGGTGTGGCGAGAGAAATCGCAGGCAGTGAGAATGATGCGCAAGAAGCTTTTCCTTGCAGCAGCAGACAACAGGCAGGTGTGTGTGTGAGTGAGTGAGTGAGTGAGTGAGCGTGTGAGTGAGATGAGAGAGAAAAGAAATGAGCTCGCTGGTGCAGCACGGTCGACGAGTGACGTGTGACTGTGACTGACTACCTGCGGCCAAAATACCGAGACAGCAAAATCCGGTCTGTCTGCCTGCCTGCCTGTCTCTTGAGCGCCGGGTGTGTCCGGTGAGCAAGTGAGTGGACTGCCGCAGTGGCGCCACCTACCACGGTCAAATTTCAGAGCCATTGATTGATTGATCGATCACCTTCACAATCATTCACATTAAAAATAAAACTCCGCAACTTCGCTTCGCTCGCCGCGCGTCCCACAACAAATCCAGATGGCAGGGGAAACCAACCTGACTTTCCCATTCTGCGTCAACCCATCTGGCACATTTGAGAATTATAATGACAAAACGATATCGGAGCTTCCAAACAAATCAACATCATCTGAATGTAGCATACGATTATCTGAAAAAATCCTTCGACATGCATCATCAGCAGGGAAGGGAATTGGAATTGGGATTGGAATCGAATTGGAATTGGAGTTGGAATTGGAAACGAATTAGAATTGGAGTTGGAATTGGAGTTGGAATTGGAAACGAATTAGAATTCGAGTTGGAATTGGCATCGAACTGGAATTCGAGTTGGAATTGGAATCGATTTGGATTCGAATTGGAATGGATTTGGAATTCGAGTTGAAATTGGCATCGAATTGGAATTCGAGTTGGAATTGGCATCGAATTGGAATTCGAGTTGGAATTGGCATCGAATTGGAATTCGAGTTGGAATTGGAATGGATTTGGAATTCGAGTAGGAATTGGAATCGAATTGGAATCGAATAGGAATTGGAATTGGAATCGACTTGGAATTGGAGTTGGAGTTTGAAACCTTCAGTGTACTGCGGGAGGTCATTCAAGAAAGCAGCGGGAGAAAGGCAAGCAGGAGCATCATCAGCAGACCAAAGGGCAGGGAAGCGACGGAGGAGGAAACAGTTGTGGACCCGGGCGGTAAAACCGTTACCGGAGATCCGGGAGTGTTGGAGTACTTAATAGTGACAGACACTGTCTGTATGACTAAAAATCCAGCTCGTGTAGCGGAATCAAACGTCACGATGGGAGGAGCCTCTCCTACGTCCGACTACAAGTGCAACACAAGAGATGAAACACGAGGCGTCCTTGAAAGGGAAAGAACAATGGGATGAGGTTCGAATACCTGCTGGGACGACGGAAAATTCTGTTCCCGAATGATCCGTCTCTTGTTTTCCGTCAACAGAGTGAAGCGTGCTGCAAATACGAATATCAAACAAATTCTTCGAACTAAAGGACACTGATAGGAATAGTTCGGCGGTAACGGCAGTTCATACCAAGATTGCGAGCAATGTCGTCCGTCACGGTGATTTGAAATGAATCGGTAAAGGCGCCAATATCCCGTGTCCAAACGGTGGTCCATTGCAGCGGGACGCTGCAGTCAACTCCGGCGCCCGGAATGCATTGACTGAGTGCTAGTCGGCCACTGGTCTGAATCGAAAATCGCAGGGACCCGCTGGTACACCCTGGGCGAAGGGTTACGGACATTCCGTCGGAAGCCTGACCGTTTCGGCTGTAGTAACAGCTGCTGCTAAACTGTAAGGAAGAGGCCACCAAATAAGTAAACTTAACTCTGAATCAACTCTTCCTAAACCCTGAACGTCAATGTCTGTCTGTCTGTCT
>LRSR01009481.1:0-11433 GCA_001579985.1 Hypsibius dujardini | reverse complement strand
ATATATATTACATAATAATAATGTATAATAAATTCCACGCCTTGTTGGTCTCACTTAGTTTTTGCTTTCTCTACGGAATTTTAAAGTTGGGAAAGCACTGGGAGATTTCATTCCTATTGGTTTTCCCTGAGAAAACGACGATTTTTATAATTGTAGCAAGTCTATGGTTCTGATACGGTCCCATCTGCAGTAATTTGCAATCGATTGGCATCAGCTAAAATATTTGCTTGAAATCATCAGGTGGTGAAGTTTTTGATAACAGTAGTTAGTGAAAAGGACTGTAAATGCCAGCGAAGCTTTCCGAGATTTGCTCATAGCCCCGCCCCGTAATTGAAAAAATGTATGGCTGACGCCAATCGATTCCAATTGCATTTAAGGTGAGATATGGCCAAAATCTTATATTTTGTAGACCTTTTGTTTTCTCAGTGAAAAGAAAGAAAACCACTGGATGATATATCTTCAAATGTTTCCCCAGCTTTGAAATTTCGCAAAAAATACCTCCTGCGACCAAACAGCGAGGTATTTATTGAGAACCATTATCACTTTGAGGCTGTTTAAAAAATAATATAATTAAGCGATTTTGAGTTCCCGCTCTAAAAACCATCCATCCCCGGTAATAAGGTCGCAAACACTTACGCATTGAGGGTGTAATAGCGGCCATTGGTCACGTCCTGTACCGTCTTCCCGAAACCCTGCTGCCGGACAAAGACGACGGACCGAATTTCCCGTTGACTCCGCGTGCCATGCACCGTCTGCGGAGCTGGCTCAAAAAACGCATCCTTGGTTAGTTGCGTCATCGCGTCTCGCTCCTGAAACTCCCTGAGAGTGAACTCGAGAAACTCATTCCAGTCGACGTTGCCGTCGCAGTTGGCGTCGACCTTCATGAAGATGAGCTCAATCTCCCGTTCCGGGACGTCCTCTCCGAGAATCTTCTTCATGGCTTGCTTGAACTCGTTGATATCCAAACCGGGCTCGTCGTCTGTGTCGGATTCTTCAAAGATGATTTTGAGGCGTTGCAGACGGTATTGGTCCATCCCACCAGCGCCCTCGTCGGGGGGTTTTTCGGAGCCGTCACTATCGGAGCTAGAGCTGGAAGCGGCCGACCCGGCCTGGCTTGCCTTCTCATCGCAGTCATCATCACTGTCTTTGTTCGTTGCGGATTGCTCGAAGGTCACTTTGATGCCGCTTGATTGGCCCAACGGCTGAGCGTTTTCGCTTCCTATAATAAAAATCAAACACGGAATAAATAAATAAAATGATGAAATTGTAAGATAGATGATACGTGAACTTTAATAGGAATTCCAGGAAAATGGTATTTGGTTTCAAAGTTACAGTTTGAAAATCGTTACTCCAAATCAACTTAAGTTTATGCGTTCAAGTGCAGGTAAAGTAATCTTGTTTATTCGATAACGGTGGCGTTGTTTGAATCCTGATTTTGAATTCAAATTAAATTCACAATCAGCAGGTAATTTAATTTAAAACAAAACTGATTAAAACTGAACTTAAAACCACAACGTGATGCCTTATGTTTTAAATGATATTTGAATTAAAACTATTGTTGTTTAAAACCATTTTTATAACTGAGGATTTAAATAAATTAGAAATCAACACCTTACCAGACTTCGGATTTTAAATTAAACATCATAAAACACGTTTAAAATAAAACCCTGTGTTTTTGAATTTTATAACATCATTTAAATTGTGTTGTGCAATAATACATGGCGGGTCGTTAAACTTACAAGGGAAGCGAACGGTAGTTGACACGCCGATCTGTCTGAAATTTTTTTTGCAGATAGTGGACTAAATTAGTAGATTTTAGCAAAAAATTTCATCTGCAAACAAGCTCTGGTTTGAGCGGGAGAAAATTTGAAAGTTCCCCGATCGCTCCGCGGGTTTCCCATTCGATTCAACCGTTGATTGTTTGATTTATGCTTTAGCAAAATTCAGTTTAATTTTTTTACCGCTCTAACCCACACAAACGTCGTTTTTTGAAAACGTTCGATTCCAAGATTTTTAACACTCTTCCACTCCAAATTCGATTTGAAATCGATTGACATCAGCAGAATCTTTTTTGGATGACAGGGGGCGGAGTTATGGGCTAGTTTCAATCTAGGCTTCCGAGTGACGTTGCAGAAATGATCCATAGTTCCGCCCCCTGTCATCCAAAAAAGATTCTGCTGATGTCAATCGATTTCAAATCAAATTTGGAGTGGAAGAGTGTTAAAAATCTTGGAATCGAACGTTTTCAAAAAACGACGTTTGTGTGGGTTAGAGTGGTAAAAAAATTAAACTGAATTTTGCTAGAGCATAAATCAAACAATCAACGGTTGAATCGAATGGGAAACCCGCGGAGCCATCGGGGAACTTTCGAATTTTCTCCCGCTCAAATCAGAGCTCGTTTGCAGATGAAATTTTTTGCTAAAATCTACTAATTTAGTCCAATATTTGCAAAAAAAAATTTCAGACAGATCGGCGTGTCAACTACCGTTCGCTTCCCTTGTTAGTTGTACTCTTCCGTTTTTAACTAGCTGAAGATTAATGAACAGTAGCGAAATGTACATGTTTTGCCTAGTTGCGTTTTGTTGTAATATTTATGTCCAAATGCACAATCTTCCAGCAGGTTAGTACAATGCAACGAACCGTCAGCATTTTTGCGAGTGGTCTTTGAAGTGATGGAAGGGATGCCGACCGTTTTCAACGGTGAATCTTCCATCGAGGACTCGGAGAGTTCTACAATAGATGCGCGAGCCGCTTCCTTTTTCATATTTTTTTTCGAATTAATTTGGCGCAACAGGTGTGGCGGGATATAGAAGATGGATCCAGCCAAGAGTTCTTTTAGTTTGTCCCCGTTTGTGTCAGTGTCGACGCGGGGCGCGTGGTCCAGCAGCGCTTCCAGCAAGGACGCATTCTCCACCATCTGAGCATCTGATTCTGCTGGGTTTATTTCATTCGAACGCCCATTTGCGTCTGCGATGGCTTCAGATGAGAATTTATTTGCTAAGACATCATTAATCAGGCTGTCACGAGTCTGTAAAAACGGGAACAAACGGGAATTTTTTAATGGCTTAGTCAACTACAATAAATACACGTTGCAATAATGGATGCACCACGGCACAGGGATGGGTGGACCCTTTTATGTAACCGAAAATTATTATAAAATAGTTTTACTACTTAAAAGCACCCTGTGACTACGGTGAAGTTAAGGCAATTTTCCTGAAAGGCACAGAAACGAGAAACAGCAGTAGACAACGAATAGCAAAAAAAAATTAAAAGTCTCTTGAAAATAACAACAGAACAGTTGGGGGACCACAAAAAGAGGCGTATGGGAAACTGATTGAGGTAGTTGCCTCACTAAATTCATTAAATTCATTGCGGGTACACCCTAAATTTTTTATTTGGTGGTTGCGGAGAAAGCATTCTTTCAACAATCAAAATGGAAAAACGCTGTAGGCGCCCCCTCAAATGAGATGGGGCATTTTAATTCAGGAGAGAAATGCCTTTATCCACAACTTTTTTTTTCGGAATGTTTGATACAAAACTATTTTAAAAGCTAAAGAGGATTAAAATCACTGCAGATGGTGTCATTTTCAGCATCTCTTCTCAAGGCGAAAGCAGCAGACCGAGTCGTGATGTTTCTGTATTATTATGCCCCAGATATGAATTATCATTTTGGATAAAAAAATTCAATTAATGTTAACAATACGTCGAATTTTAATTTTTGCAATGAAGTAACTATGCAAACCAGAGCTTGAAACACGACATGGTCATTTCCAGTTGTGTATTTTCTGTTCGTAAAATAGATTTTTGACGTGAAATTCGCCAATGAAATGCGCAATGGGACTCGTTTACCTTTGGTGGGATCATACCTGAAAGTTTTGTTTGGGGATTAAATATGTCGCAAGTGGCAGGCCAAACTTTGTTCGAACTCCAAACAACAAATTTTTCCTGTCATGATTCAACAACAGTTTATTCAAAATTCTTTGAGGATGATTATACTCCAGCATCAGTCTGAAAGTCTCCTTGGGATGGTGTGACAGAACAATGGTGCGAATCAACGACTGCTCTTCTCGCCGCTTCTTCTCATTCCGGGTATCGGGTTGAGGCAGGTCGTCCATCTCTGTTCGACTGGCCCAAAGGCTGGCGATGTGTCGCCAGAACTCTTTGTTGTGTCGGTCCACGGTGGAGAGGCGTAAGAAGAATTCGTCTGTGAGCTTTCGGATGGACGCAAGCTCGATGTACTCTGCCATAGTGGCGCCATCGGAGTCCGCTCCAAATGACGAGCCGGGGCATTCCGATCCTGACGAGCGACGTATTTCTTGTAGTCTGTCGCAGATTCTGTCATACTTTTCCGGTTGGTAACGCTTGAGTTTCTTAAGGCGATCGAGTACGTTAAACATTTGCGATAAGTTTTCATATGAGCCAAGATAAATTTTCACACGTTCTTGGCAAGGCGTCCGACGTAGATTACTGTCAATGTTTTCATGGTAACTGATGATGCAGGAAAACTTAAAATATCGGAATCTCAGGTAGAAAAGTCTGTCTGGCGTTCCGTCTGTCCGTCAACCTATCTGTCTATCTTTATTTCTGTTACGCTGTGTCGCTATTTTCTGGATTTAACTAATTTAGACTTTGGTCCATAATTTATTCCATACTTTCATGTCCACCAAATTTTTGAGGAATCGAGAACCTCAAAAACTTTGAGGGATTCCAAAAAGCAATCAAATTACCAAATTATTTGCATGGAACTCAATGAGATCGTTCGACGCACATGTTGGCATGATGTGCCAATTACTACCATGACAGAGGTTGTTAAACACATATCTGTAAACAAAACACATAATAGCAGAAGTGCAACGAGGCAAACAAAAATTTAGGACTGTAGCCCTGGCGATGACCTTATTGGGTAACAGAATCTCTTCGGTATGACGGGATCGAAAGGAAATGTGACGTCATCGGTCGAACAAACCTTTTTGCGGTGCATTGTCTGCTGAGTCATCGGCGTAAAAGGTCAGACACGCGTTTCATCTTGGATATTTGACTTGCCGCGTACAGTCTTGTCTCCCAGAGGGCTTCAATGAGCTGGCAAAGTACATTTCAAAAGTATTGAATCATGTCCCTCTGATTTTAGTATTGCTGAGTCTAAAATTTTGAATATAAATTAATAGTAATATCAGCACCTGACCAGGCGTCAGATTTTTAATCAAATTACAAATCATTTATTGTAAAACAAAAACTGTATCTTCCCGTGTTTTAAATCAAGTGTGAATTAAAGTCACAGCTAATTTAGAAAAGGTTTCGCAGTTTATAGCTTAACTTTCATAAATTAAACGGCAACACGTAATCGGACTTCGAACTTGAAAATACAGCAAAATTACACTTAATTAAAAAAAAGTATTTTACACTATTTTAAATCACTATTTAAATTGTGACGGACGGACGGTAAACCAGGGACGGACACCATGTCCTCGAGCGGTCCCCCACCCGACCGTCCATATCCGTTTCCTGTAAAGCATACATGTACAAATAATGTTCACAATAAATGTAAATGTACACAAGAGGTGTACGTTTGGACCCAATTGTGGAATAAATACCTGCGTTATTATAATACGCCCGAGTGTCGAGAAACCCATCAATATATTGGGTGCAGTTTTTAGCTCTTGAAATGTTTCTGGACGTTAGATGTTAAAGTGGGTTATGCTTTCGGATGGAGAAATGCCCGTTCCGAGGGATAACACTGCGCCCAGCTCTGGCACCTGCTCCGGCAGATTCTAAAAACTCAAAAGATTCATTAAATGTACATATATAGGTACTGTGATATAAGAATGAACCTAAATTTCAAAAACAATGCTGGTAATACTATTTTGGCAAGATAACAGCGCAGCACTTTATGCAAAAATGTTGGACGCAATTTCCCTAATTTGTTCACTAACCTCGGACTAATAAATCCCTTATTTTGTTCCTGATTTATTCACTAACAACGCAAACTAGTTTTGTGCTTGTCTATTGTTTAAATACGTACCGGTAAATGTGTCGTAAGAGTTTAAGAGGTGATCTACTGCATGAGGCCGGTGTACAACGTTAAATTAAAAATATACACTTATTAGTTTATGTTAGAACTCCGATCAAAAGCGATGTTCAAGCAGTCGGCATAAGCGTAACAAAAGAGTGAACTTAGGGGCACGGACCAATAGGAATGAGGCACGGGGTGTGGCCTCTCTTACGGTTCATTTCTTACCCTACTGCCTGACGTAATGGGCCTTAAGTTTCACCGTAAGAACGAAGTAAGAGCATTTCAGTAGAATTCGCCCTGGCCAAATTGAATGGTTTTCCTGAATTTTTCTGCTCTTGCGCCTTACGCCCAGATTCTTACGCCGAGTGCTTAAACATCCAGTCGTAAGGGTAAACTAGCGGGCCTTACGCCTAAGTTTACGTTACGCTTACGCCGGTTTGCTTAAACGTCTCTAATATGTCCAGTCAAATGAATTGGCAAATTTAACTTTAAACTGTGGTTTCAGGTAAAGTTAAGTGTCTCAAAGAAAGCTCGATATTTTTCTTAGATAAAATGACTCGATTTTCAGTGGAGGTTGCAGTGAAATCGAATATGCTTAAAATGCTAGCGGTGGCAAAACTTCACCACAAGTAAAAAAACACGCGAAATCAAATCTAAACTAAAACTTTCAATGACGAATTTCTTGGCCTTAGTGTTTTTAATTGTGTAAAAAGCTAAATTAAAAGTTTTAATTAGTTGAAATTTGAGTAGGATTAACTAAAAAAGCAAAACTTAATCAGAGAATTTCGCCAAAACCTAATCGAATTTTGTTTGTAAGAAAAGAGATGACCAAAAATCCTTAGTGCACCCCAATTGGGACGACAACGACATCCACTCGTCCAATCGTATTCAGACAACAGACTATATTTCTCATTTCCTGTCAGCGGGTCCTTGCACCTATGGCGCCCTCTTCACGAGGCAAAAGGCACGTTTTTCGTCCACTAGCGAGCGACTCATGCGCAGCGTAACAGCTGACTTCCTATCTGCCCTTGTCAAGCTGACGCACTCACACTCACGCGAGCGAGGACGACAACGAAGGCTTCACTGCGCCTTCACTGACATAACAGAAACAAAGAGTACTCTCTCTGCGCTGTCTTTTTGACTCATTCACTCCCCTTCCTCGCGTCAGATGCATTTCCAACAAAATTAAATTTCAATCCGGATTGTTTGTCTCAATTTCCACCCAGTTTCTTTCGTTCCCCCCTCCCCCCTTGCCTCACCTAAACTCCCGAAGCACAATGGACGTGATCCGGCATTTACCGCGGTCGGCATTGATGCGGCGCTTTAAATGCGGGATTTGTGACGGCCTCCTTATCGACGCAGTTGCTTTGCCGGATTGCGAGCACGCCTGTAAACAATTTTTTGTTTTGTTTTACTAGCCCGATTACGACTTTCTTCGCTTTAATTTAAACATGTTTATTTATGCCATTTCTCCCTCTTCTCTCTCGCAGACTGCCGGAGCTGCATTGTGCAGCATTGCTGGGAATGGAAGAAAGACGATAGCAACTGCCGCTGCCCTAATAGCGAATGCCGACGAGAGATTCGCAAAACGATGCCGTGGGAAGCGTTGCGGTAAGACAAGATGCTATCTCCGGGACATCAATTTAAAAGCTAGTCGTAGGATTTTGTGCTTTGGCCAAAAAAATTATTATTTTTAATCCTCCTCTCTTCTCTGTATTACCGTTCACAAACGTGTTCAAATGTTTATGTCGATAAAAAATAGAAGAATTGGTGTTGTGAAGAGGGCACCTCAGTTTCTTTTTCATGCCTCTCAATTCACATGCCAAATTTGAATTGGTTGAGCACGTTATTTTTGTATGAATGGAAGTTTCCGGAGAAGCAAGGGGATTTTTGCAAGGATCACTAATTGACCATGATGGACGACAGGCAGTTTGCACCGCCATGCGTTGCGAAGACGCAGACAATCTGATGGTATTTGTCGACCAACTAGCTATTGTCACTTCGGCTTCTATCGCGTTCTCCGACAGTTTGGTGCCTGGTTTAACTGGGCTAGCCTAAGATTTTTGCCACATGTGTATTTAATTAATATACATACATGGGGTGGGTTTTTTTTCTGTCATCAAAGCAGGTATACATTTTTTTCAGAAAAGCAAGAGTGTCGTTGGGTTAAAATGTTCCTTTTTCTTTATAAATAAGTTCATCTTTTTCGGTGGAAACAATGGCGACAATTTGGGTACTGCTGAATTCCCTCAAATACTGCTTGTCTTACCTTACAGAAGTCATACTGACCTGCAAGCAATCATTTACAAGCTCTTTCCCGACGCGTATGAAGGTACTCACCACTCACTGAAATGTGGCGAATCGGTATCAGTTCGTTCCTTCAAAAACACTTTGGGGGATTTTTTTTGTTTCACGTGAATGTACTCTTATTTCAGAGGAGATGGCACGCCGAAGGGAATTTTACTGCAGCAATCCGCCGACAGGTAAACGCCCTTTCAATATCCCGCGTCGTGCTCTACGATTTCCCCGTGTGATGAGAGCCTCACCAAATTCAATAGGGACATGGGCCATTTTAGGGACCTCTAGACTACTAGCAGTTGATTATCTAATTTACCAACACAGAAAGAAAGCAAAACTGTTGGTTACAACGGAGTCCTGTTTATGTAATCTTACTTGGGAAATAATGGAGATTTTCCCTCCCGATCGGCGTGGGGTTTTTTACAAATGCCTGCCTATATATCAAGATTTTACATTGGGGTTTTGGGCTGGAAATCACATCTGTGGTTTCAGAGTAAAGTAAGGAAGAAAAATACTTTCAGCGCCACTCTGTGCTATGGGCCTGGAACCGATTGATTCATTCATCAGCAAGTTTCAATTTTTTTATCCCAACCAGTATTTTCCGCGAACGCAAAGTCGTTTTTCAAATTTACTAAAAACTTCTGCTAATTATAAGCACTAGTTTGACAATTTTTTTGCCAAGAGGAACACCGCAAAAAATTATAAGCAAAAAGTGACCAGTGGAGCCACCAATACGGGCCGAATTTTGAAAATCTAAGTTAGCAAGTCGAAAGTCGGAACCCACATCTTCACGAGTTTCAAATGATCCAGAACAAAAGGTCGAATTTTGGGTTCAGTTTAAAACAAAATTCGTTTTGCTGTTTCGCCGCCCACCGCCTGGCCCTACTGTGAGGGGTCCTGGCCCCGACTGGTAAGGAACCTAAACAAGCCGCTGGTTACAAAGATAACTTGGGCAAAAATACTTGAAAATTAAATTGTACTGTATTGGAAGGAATCGAAAGCCGAGAAACAGTTGTTATTTTACTAATAAGTTCTTATTGTATTATTTCTTCTCTCACAGAAAAGGAAAGCATTGCCTACCTTGGAAGGGATCTCACGCCCGAGGAGCTGGGCATGGTCAGTCTGCATTTTCCGTGGGTGATCCCTACCGTGCCGGATGTCCTCTCAGTCCAACTTCGATTTCGTGGCGTTTTGAGGTAATATTTCACGCACAGTCTCATGCTGCAGCGCTGAGACTACAGTGTCTAGTAATTATCGATGGAGTTTTATATGATCGAAACATGTATAATTTATATACCAAATATTTTTAATTTTAGATACATTTTACTTTTATTTGAAATACGGCATAATCTGCATTTTAATTTTAAATACATTTTTTACCTTCTTTCCTTTTTTAATTCCAACATGTATGGTTAATATTGAGCATTTTTTATTAGGGATTTAATATGTAGAAATTAAACTGATTAATTAATTAATTAATTGAATTAAGTATTAGGAATTTTTTTAATTTAGTAACTTGCATGACATTGAATAAAATTGAATAAATTAAATATTACAAGTTTTTAGAAGTACTAATAACAACACTTTCGCTTTTGAATGAAATTGAAATTATGGTTTCTCCTATGGAAATTAATTCAGTCTGTACTGTGAACGGGTACCAAGCACGCTTAACTCGTCCGTTCCCCTTGACCTTCAGGAAAAAAAATGCTGGGCACGTTTCCTCCCCACGTTGGGAGACTTTGCAGGTAATCGCCCAAGTCACTACGTGCAAGGGTATGTTTTATGGCCATGTTTCCCTATGCTGTTTCCTATGCTTTGTTTATCCAGAAGAGGGTGGAGAAGAATGCCGGCTTCATTTGCTTCGGCGTGAAATCCAGCACCACCGTTGCGGGCATCAGAAATGCCATCTCCGTAAAGTTTGGTTTGATGCATCCCGAAACGGTAATTCATGAAAACAATATAATCGCAGAAAATAATAATTTTATCTATACCTATATGTCATATTTATATATATACACCTATAAAATACTAAGGTACCTTGTACGCATTGCGAAATTTCAATTGGTTTTTCCGTTTTGTTGCAGGTCCTACTGTCGCGTTTCAATTCCGTCCTACACGATCACTTGAGCATTTTTGATTTGATCCAGTATCGAATTGCCAAGGTAAGAAACAATTCTGGAACGGCAATTCCCTCCAAGCTAATCACTTTATTTGAATTTCGAAAGCACCACTGTTATTTTTATCATATATTTCATTCTCAATTTTTATATAGGTGACCTTAGTTTAGGTTTTCGTTTGAGCTGTCGCATTGTACGTTAGCGCACAATTTTTGTGAAGCCCCGTTGCCCAAATTCAAAAAAATTGTAGCTAGACTTCCAGAGCGCTTAAACTTTTTGCTAATTATTGGCAGTCTCTTTTGGATGTTTTCTGTTTATTTAGAGCTTTCAGAATTAATGTGAATGTGTTGAGCAGCATCTGGGCAAGGTAAATCAACATTTGATTTTGAAGTCAATCAAATATTTTAATGTTTTTTTGTTTTTCAACTATCTTTTATTTTGTTTTCAACAGCTTGAAAATTAGTGTATGCGTTGTTTTATGACATTAGTTGTCCTAATAGCAAAATAATTAGACATTTGTCGATCAGGCTTTTCGTATAGAAATTTAATTTTCTTCTTCCGGGTCAGACCACTAATCCACTAACTATGGACTACGCGTTGTTTGACCAATCGGCATTCCCTGACACCTGCGGTCGTGATCTCGCGCTCGCCAAACTCTTCCTCCCAAATGCGCCGTTACGACCTCGCATGAGTAGGATCCCTGCCTCAAGTAGTGTTCGGTCGGTCGAGGTGGTTCCGGAAAGAGATGCCATCGCCTTAGACCCTTCAATAGAGATCACAGCAGCACCAATGCCGCCGTCTACCGACGACATAATCCACGCCCCTGATTCACCTAGAATATTCGCGACGATTGAAGAGGGCGTAGCCAGTTCTGCTTCGACAGCAAGAGAACCGAAAAATGCTTGCATTGGGTCGGATCAGGTAGGGATGCCATTAAAGGGCATTAAGACCCCTTGGCGTTTCTTCGAATTTGATTGTAATTGTTTTGAGTCATGAAATTGTGCCATT
>LRSR01009478.1:0-19566 GCA_001579985.1 Hypsibius dujardini | reverse complement strand
GTCTGCCTCGGTTCGAGCTCTCTGCAGCCCTTCACGTCCACTTTCATGTAGGGCTCTCCTCTCCACTGCAGCGGATAAAATCTGCATCTCAAAAAACAAATTTCAAACACATTTTAAATAAATATTTTTATATAAAGACATAATTTTATAAATAATTATATAATTATATAATTATATAACCTTATCTGTCTGACATGTGAGATGTGGCTCACGTCGACGTGGAACACTTCTCCGCTGCGGGAGACGTCACCGTCCCTTCCCGTCAGGAACGTCTACTTCGAGCGGAGAAAAATCGGTCAAATGAATTGAAAATTATTGAAATTAAAAATTAAAATTAAAAATTAAAAATTAAAAAAAAAACGAAATTCATTTTTTAGGTTTTTCGCATTTTTTTAGAAGCATACTCGAGGGACGTTGTTGCTGCCGGCGATGCTGCGCCACTGTGTCCTGCCGTGTTCATGCACCTTGACCATGTACCTTGTAACCACGCCCTCGGAGCCTTTCCTCCCGTTCCCCGTGATTTTCCATCCCGTGACGGAGCGTGCTGAGTGGAAATCAATCTGTGCAAGTAAAAACGAGCAAACTTTTTTTTTCTCAAATTCAAATAAAAGTAGTTGTACCAGTACCACATCACAGACACAGACACAGACACAGGGACAGGCACAGACACAGACACAGGGACAGGCACAGACATAGACATAGACACAGACACAGACACAGGGACAGACACAGGAACAGACACAGACACAGACACAGACACAGACACAGACACAGACACAGACACAGACACAGACACAGGAACGGTAAAACTAATGAGCTACCTGATCTGATCACAGCAGACACAAAACCAAAACTGGTCTTCTTAAATTACTTCCAATAAATCAAATCAAATCAAAATAAATCGCTCCGTCGCACAGGATAATTTTTTTTGCGATTTTTTTTAAAATCAGATCAAACCAGAGTGCAATTATATTATTTGTTGTTCCTTCGATTCAGATAATAGATTAGCAGATTTAAAATAAAAAAGTGGAGTATTTTATATTACAGAACTCGCCTGTAAATATGTGTCGTCGTTTGGCTGGAATTTCACCCCATCCTCCGGAAAAGGAAATCGGAAGGGCTCTTTCGAGGTCCATCGCGCTGCGGCCGGCGTCGTCTGCCAACCGAGCGGACAAAAGTAGCTCCTGTCCGGCAAGGAGTGGGCGAAAAATTCCACCGGTCCAGCACAAGTTGGCGGAGATCCGTCGATTTCCGCTGAATGCCTTTCTAAAATTAATTACTGCAGAATGCCGCACAGTTGAGGGGGTTCCCCTTAACCGAACGCCGTTCCCCTCAACCGAACGCCGTTCCCTTAACCGAACGCCGTTCCCCTCAACCGAACGCCGTTCCCCTCAATCGTACGCCGTTCCCTCAACCGAACCCGTTCCCCTTAACCGAACGCCGTTCCCCTCAACCGAACGCCGTTCCCCTCAACCGAACGCCGTTCCTCTTGACCGAACGCCGTTCCCCTCAACCGAACGCCGTTCCTCTTAACCAAACGCCGCTCCCCTCAACCGAACGTCGTTCCTCTTAACCGAACGCCGTTCCCCTCAACCGAACCCGTTCCCCTTAACCGAACGCCGTTTCCCGTAATCGAACGCCGTTCCCCTCAACCGAACGCCGTTCCCCGTAACCGAACGCCGCTCCCCTCGACTGTGCGGCAAGTACACACATTTTTCAAATCATCAGTAAAAATACCATGAGAACCGCATGACGGGAGGATCCCGCAGTCCCGTTTCTCCCGGAGCATATCGTGGTCGCATCTCCCTTTCAGACAGGTCCGCACACGGATGCGATGGGCGGAGCCGCAGGTCGCCGTGCAGGGTGACCAGCTGCCCCATTTACCGTAACGAACCGGTGGGATCATTTTATTTTCTATAAAACCAACCAAAGGAATATCATCTGACAAGAATATCATCAACTGCGACTAAATTAAATTATCAATTTTTTTTAAATAATTAAATTAAGGAAAAAAATGTGTAACAACAAAAAATTTAATTTATCACAAAAATAATTTTGCAGCTAAAAGGCTTACGTGAAGCAGAACACGCCGGTAAAGGGCATTCCGTCCGTTCCCTCAGCATATCCCGATCACACTGTCCTCGGCCACTGCCCCGCCTACACTCCCTCGTCCGTTCCCGCAAACCCGATTCGCACATTCCCATACATCCCGTCCAGTTGCTCCACCCTCCGTATGGGGACGCCTGATAAGCCGCCGGAATGCGTCTCCTCGGGGGCACTGCCTGGGACGACTGATTAAACCACCCTCGTGGAACTTCTAACAGCGAACAAAACGAGCAGCGTTGCACGAACAGAATAAACGCAAAAACACAAAACGAATAAAACGAACGTGCACATGGAACATACAGAACATAAGCAGCACAAAAAGAACACAAAGAAAGAACACAAACGCACATGCAGAACATACAGAACAAACTAACAAAATCGAACACCAACAACGTACTCGGAACAAACAGAACAGAACAAGCAGAAAATAACTAACAAGAGCAAGATAAGCGCGTGTTGTTCGCACACACAGAACGAAATATCAAAGGGAACAAAAGAAAGACGCACGGTACGCCAAGCACAAAAGGAACAGAAGGGAGAACACGAACGTACTCGGAACAAACAGAACAGAACATGCAGAAGCTAACTAACAAGAGCAAGATAAGCGCGCGTTGTTCGCACACACAGAACGAAATATCAAAGGGAACAAAAGAAAGACGCACGGAACGGAAAGCACAAAAAGGAACAGAAGGGAGAACACGAACGTACTCGGAACAAACAGAACAGAACAAGCAGAAAATAACTAACAAGAGCAAGATAAGCGCGTGCTGTTCGCACATACAGAACGAAATATCAAAGGGAACAAAAGAAAGACGCACGGAACGCCAAACACAAAAGGAACAGAAGGGAGAACACGAACGTACTCGGAACAAACAGAACAGAACAAGCAGAGACTAACTAACAAGAGCAAGATAAGCGCGCGTTGTTCGCACAAACAGAACAAAAATATCAAAGGGAAAGACGTACGGAACGCCAAGCACAAAAGGAACAAAAGCTCACATTATTTGCGCATGAGGAACAAAAATAAAACAAAACGAACATGCGCTGACCAGAGAGAATACGAGGAACGCAATTTACCGTACTCGAGTGCCGGAATGATATGTCGTCCGAGTTTCAGCTGAATTTGGAGCTTGACATCGTTCCCGTTCCCCGGTGGCAGGCTGCGAACGTTTGTTCTCCCAACAGCCACAGGAACAAACTCCGAACGAAGTCCCCGATTCCCAGCGGAAGATGGCTTCGCATCGAACGGCCTCACTCGCGGAGAAGCGTGTTGAGACGGGCCCATTTCGGATTCCAACTCCGGATTGATCAGCCGCAGATGGCGCTGTTCGTTTTGGATCAGTTCAACCTGGTTGAACTCCGGTTCGCTGTCCGGTCCCTCCCGTTCGTTCTCAGCGGCCACTCTATTGGCGAAATCTTCATTGTGCGTTTTGACAATTTCAGGAGAGTCCTTCTCGAGGTCGATCATTGGGAGGGCACGATGGTGTAGTGATGCAGATGGCTTCAGAATGACCAGCAGTAAAAACCTGCAGCTACATACAAGCTCAAGGGCTCGCATACTGATCGAGAAAGAGAGGTCCAGTTCTTCTCCTCATTGTTCGACCAAGAAGAAGGAAACGACCAAATGCACGATGGGATGACTGAGGATTTGAGGATCCAGTCAGACAACCATAATGAAGGGATATTGGCCCACTCTTGTTCCTTGGAAGTTGGCGAGTTGTTGCTAGTTAACTGAACTTTATCTGTTCCTCTGTTCCTTTTTGTACATCCGCAAAAAAGGAACAGATTGCCCAGATTCAGGAACAGATTCAACGACTGGCCCACTCTTGTTCCTTGGAAGTTGGCGAGTTGCTAGTTAACTGAACTTTATCTGTTCCTCTGTTCCTTTTTTTACATCCGCAAAAAAGGAACAGATTGCCCAGATTCAGGAACAGATTCAACGAATGGCCCACTCTTGTTGCTTAAAAGATGGCGTGTTGCTAGTTAACTGAACTTTATCTGTTCCTCTGTTCCTCTTTGCATATCCGCAAAAAAGGAACAGATTGCCCAGATCCCGGAACAGATTCAACGAATGGCTCACTCTTGTTCCTTAAAAGGTGGCGAGTTGTTGCTAGTTAACAGAACTTTATCTGTTCCTCTGTTCCTCTTTGCATATCCGCAAAAAAGGAACAGATTGCCCAGATTCAGGAACAGATTCAACGACTGGCCCACTCTTGTTCCTTAAAAGGTGGCGTGTTGCTAGTTAACTGAACTTTATCTGTTCCTCTGTTCCTCTTTGCATATCCGCAAAAAAGGAACAGATTGCCCACAATCCCCGTTTCCCACAATCATTATGCGGGAGAAGAAAAAATAGAAACTCATGAGTCTTGTTTTAGCCTAAAACTGCTCTCCAATCTACAGCGTCAAACTCAAAGACGCCCGAAACAAACGACTCCAGGGAGAGAGGAATAAGAACAACGAACACACAGTGGATTCACAGTCTATCAATATCGCTCCGCCCAAAAATAAAAAATCACCCTGACTCCTTTTGTGATCTGTCACTCCGCGATTAATTTCTGCTTTAAGATCTCCACGACGATCCGCCGACGGAAGTAGGGCATATTATCCTGGAAGGGAAGAGGGGAAATATTGGCTTTTCACATATAGGAAAACGGCAAACAGAATATGCCAGACGCATTCAAGCAAACACGAACAAGAACAGAAACTCATCAACAACATAAGCAGGCAGGCAGGCAGACAGATAGACAGACAGACAGACAGACAGACAGACAGACAGACAGACAAGGAGTGACAGACAGACAAGGAGAGCGACAGACAGACAGAGAGACAAGGAGTGACAGACAGACAGACAAGGAGAGTGACAGACAGACAAGGAGAGCGACAAACAGACAGACAGGTTGAAAGAAAAACAAATGGTGGGACACCCAGGAAGGCAGGCAGAAAGACAGGTTTAAAGACCGATAGAAAGACGGACAAATCAGGGAGCTGGTGAGACATATAGGGATGTAGTCACCCAAACACAGAAACAGACAACCAACCTGACTAAAGGTCAAGGCTTTCCCCCGGGAGATGAAGTCCGCAAATTTAAGCATGAATACACCGCAGTCGCACATATTGCGCTGCTGCGGAAGGCACTATAAAGATGCGGGAAAACAGTCAGCAAAGAAGGCATCAGGTATCTTCTCCAAGATCACAAGCCGACAAGCCGACAAGCGACGAACCTCTTCGTTGGCCACGGAGACAAAATTCCACTCCTCCCAATCCAACCTGAAATCCGTCTTCTTCTTGTCCTTGCTCTCTTCTTCCAGGTAACCACTACAACGACCAGCCGTTAAAGAATCTCTGTGAAGATCGCCCACAAACAAAGGAGATAGCAACGGAGTGACCAGCAGACACACAAATCAATCTATCAACCCAATCAATCAATCAACCCAGTCCATCAGCCAACCAACCAATCAATCAATCAACCGCTCAAACCAGTCTTTCAGCCAACCAACCAATCAATCAATCAATCAAAGCAATCAAATCAATCAACTCAGTTTATCAGCCAACCCAATCAATCAATCAACCGACCGAGTTTCCTGCTCAACATGGCAATCAGCCAATCAACCGACGGCCATAAATCGCCCAGGACTAACCGCAGAAGCGCAAAGCACTGGAGGTTGTCATGGCCAAGGGAGTCGTAGTACTTGATATTCTTTTCTTTCAGACTTATCACCTGCATATACAAAGAAATGGCACGGGTTTAGTAAGGGAAATCAATTCGGAGCAGATGAAATCCGCTGCGTGGCAGAGACACCCACAGCGAGGCACCAGTGACTGTGCATGTGGACGGGAACGATGATCATGTCGAAACCGAAAATGTCCACTTTCCGAGTCCAGCGCTTGAGGCTCTGGAAGCCCTTGTTCATCAGCTGCGGGTAGAAGAAGGTGTTGAAGGAATAGACCTTGGGGAGAGCGGCGATTCGGCTGCTCCGCTCGACGATCATCTCAAGGAAGAAATTGGCCACCTATAAACAAAACCGAACTGAACTGGACTGAAACGAGGCATCCTTCTCCCCCTAAAGTCCCATACCTCGTCGTTGAGCCAGGCCAGTCCCTTAAGTGTGAGCATGTCCTTTCTTCGGATGGTGATCTTAAAGGCGTCAGACAGAACATCCTCCGGCTTGCCCGGTCCCAGGGCCTTGTCCACCTCCTGATCCTCATCGGCATTGAGCGCTGCAATCCCAGCCACAACCAATTAAACTCTCCTCTCGTCCCACGAGAGCGAAACGGAACACGAAGGAGGGAAGGGAGGGATACGCACGGATATAGTCCAAGTCGGTCGGCTGAAAGTGCTTCATCACATCCTTCATCCGCCGGAGAATGTCATCCTGCCGCTGAAGAGAAAACATTCTTTCGAACCACCCGGCAAGACCAGCGCGCCACGTGGATGATTCAACCTCTTTGGGAACGTAGTTGGGGTCGTCCTTGAACTGCTGATACTCTTCCAGGTGTCCCGTGGGCGAAACATACCCATTCCTAATCACAAAGAGAACATCATCAATCAATCAATCAATCAAGGGGCTCCCTCAAATGTGTAACATCAAGTAACTCACCCAATCCTGATTAAAAAACACACAAGCCAATCAATCAATAAGGCAATCAATCAATCAATCAATCAATCGACTCGTTGACAAATCTGACCGAACGAAAAACGCATCTCACACCCATTCCTAAACATATATTTATTTACTTCAACAACACTTCCGTCAATCAATCAATCAACGAAGAGAGGGACCCCTTGATTCAACAACTACTGACGGAAGTCACCACACGAATGAAAGAACTCACACGCCCGACTTGATGACAGTTGTCTTCTCCACCGGCGGCTGACGAATTCTTCCCGACCGCAAGTCGGTCGGCGAAACAGCAGCGTGGGGCTTTTGATTCCCAACGGGAGCAGCTGCCGAGAGCACAGCGTGAAACGTTAGTAAACACGTGGCACAAATTTTGCGCTGACCGAATTACGCACTTCAACTCGACGGCTATGTACAACTACCATGCAACGAGTTTAATGGCTTAACTCGGTTAGCGCAACATTTTCGCCACGTGTGTAGCTCAGATATCAGATTTACCGGTGTCTTCATCGTCAGAGTCGCTAATGGTGATCACTTCCGGGGTGGCTGCAAAGAAAAGCGTGTCATCGTCTTCCATCAGACCAGAACCAGATCGTCACACAAGAGCACTGATCGAATCACCAGGTCTAACGGGAGGCTTCCGGGCAACAGAGCCATTCGGCTGAACGCGGCTCCGATCCACTCCGGCGATATTCTGCCGTAACCGAGCGGAATAGGACGAGTCAACCGGTTCGGCGGTGACGCCGGATGGTATTCGTGTGGCTGTGAAGGCGACAAACGGACTCGCCTTCCAGGAGTCGTGGACAGTGGACGAGGGCGCCTCAAAAGGATTTTCAGTTCGACGACGTCGCTGCAAAGCCTTCTGCGAATCGTACCGCTCAACGGCGGTCGCCGGCTGCTTCTGCTTCTGGAAGGTGTCAAAGGAGGGCACAGGAAGAGGTGCCTAAAACGAGGGACACATGACGACTCAGCTCAATTCCAGATTACTAAGCGGACAGACAGGCAGACAATCAGACAGCAACCAATCAGTCAAACAGATGGATGGACACACAGGCAGGCAGACAATTCAACAGAAAGGCTCATGGAGGGGAGGGCAGACAGACAGTCAGACAGACAGACAGATAGACAAATGGAAGGACACATAGGCATGCAGACAATTCAACAGACAGGCTCATGGAGGGGAGGGCAGACAGACAGTCAGACAGACAGACAGACAGACAGACAAACAGACAGATAGACAAATGGAAGGACACAAAGGCAGGCAGACAATTCAACAGACAGGCTCATGGAAGGGAGGGCAGACAGACAGCCACCAATCAGACAGACAGATGGAAGGACACATAGGCAGGCAGACAATTCAACAGGCAAGCTCATGGAGGAGGCAGACAGACAGACAACCCGATAAATAAACAGCCAGGCACACACACATCCAAATCTAGACATTATAGAGACAGAGATGATACATTACAATGAAAAATGTGATTTGACGCACATTTGATCTCCGGACTGGTGGTCGAGGCACAGGTTCGCGGCTAACAAAGCCAGGAGCAGCGGAAGACCGCGACAACGGAATATTCTCCTCCCCTCCGAGGTAGTTTTCGGTATTCCTGTTTACAAAAAAACAGGACCGTTTTCGAATGAAGCACAGATTCCTAACAAGAACGCAACAAGCACGTCCAAGTGTGCAACCAGAGTTCAGCGATATCGAAGGAGCATAAAATGAGTGTCGGTAAATACCGTCTGTCCGGAAATGAGTGGCTACGCGTGTGAACTCCATTGCCGACCACGGATGAAAAGGTGCTGTTAGACGGGAGATTTCTGCGAGTGAGAGGGTAAGCTCCGCTATCGCCATCGTTCGTCAGTCCAACGAGACGGCGATTGTACGACATGTCCGAATCCCAGTTCATTCCGATTGACGTAGAATGAAACGTCCTCTAAAAGAAGCAGAGAGATGTTCGCCTAGCAAGCGATCGATCAATCAATCGACCCAGTCCATCAGCCAAGCTAAGCCAATCAATCAATCAACCCAGTCCATCAGCCAAACCCATCAGTCAATCAATCAATCTAGTCTAACAGCCAAATCTATCAGTCAATCAATCAGTCAATCAATCAATCAACCGACCCAGTACATCAGATTGTCCCATTTCAAATCAAAGTCAAACGATTTCAAATTCTAAATCAGTTCTTTTTTCGTGCCACGTCTGATGTCATCAATACTACCGAAAGGAAAGGGAACGAACCGATGCCTCGGAGCGACCGCGTGGTCCAGGTGGCAGAGGTCCAGCGGGACGACGGTGAATATCTTCCCTCGCCCTGGCAGCCGCAGTTCGGGCGGCATCGCTCACTACGAATGCTTGCTGTTGCTGCTGCTTCCCGTTTTGCTTCCGGCTTCCATCGGCCATTTTCATCGCAGGATAATCAGTAAAGGTTGGCTTCCGGGATGTGGGCTTCTCGTGGGGCCTCGTAAAGGCTCCCCCCAACGGTCCGCTTCTCTGTTCGCCCCAAAAGCCACCGTTGAGCTTTGGCCTCTTCAACGGTGATGAATGATTCTCGGTGTCTAAAAAAAAGCAGAACAGATATTTTCACCCAGTTTAGCTAACCTCAGAAGCGCTAAGGAGGAAATTTTCTTGCACAGCACTCCTCAATCAAGCGACTAATCAATCAACCGAAGCTAAAAATGATACAGGTAGAGGCAATCAACCAATCAACGAGAAGCAGAAATAATATGGCTAGAGACAATCAACCAATCAAGAGCAGTGATCTGGCTAGAGGCAATCAACCAATCAAGAGAAGTGATCTGGCTAGAGTCAATCAACCAATCAACCACCAATCAAGAGAAGTGATCGGGCTAGAGGCAATCAACCAATCAACCAATCAAGAGAAGTGATCTGGCTAGAGACAATCAACCAATCAACCACCAATCAAGAGAAATGATTGTGTTACACGCAATCAGCCAATCAAGCGAGAACATTATTAAAAATTATATTACTTATCCCACATAATCAGAGTCCCACAAGGAAAACATCAACTGATTCACGGAACAAACACCTACCGAAATTGTATGGATCTAGAATTTGATCCTGAGAAATTCGAAAGTCGGATCTAGAAGAGAAACGATCCTCCTGCCAGTTACAGTGTCCATTAGCCGATCCGTTCCGCCTGTACCAACAACAATTACAACTGAAAATCACCCCAAGAAATACACGACAGACAATCACAACAGATAAGGGAAGAGGAACTCACGTAACGCCACGATCAGCTGTCGCCGTTGAAGAAGTCCCTGGTGTGAAGATGTCCTTCACCCCGTCGCACAGGTCAGTCCATGTTCGTTTGAGGCTCGCAAAAAACGGTGCCATGTCCCAATCGCGGATGGAACATTAGCATGTCGCGTCGGCAAACGAACAATTTCTCAGGGACGGCGGAGGGAAAAAATCTTCCCACAATTCGAAATCACCGCCAAAAATTATCCACCATATTTTCTCCCTACCGGAATTTCAAATGCCGTCTGAAAAAAAATGAAAAAATTGTGTGAGCAGTCAACGTGACAGTGTGGTGTTATTTTCTACAGGATGAGAAAAAAACTCGACGAGAAACGAATTCTTCCTTCGTTGAAGGGGTCTCGGCGCTCGCACGTTACCAAGCGCAACGCGAAGTACCATCCACCACGCATTTTCGATCATCACAAATATTTACCTCTTGAAAGGAAAGGGACGGAAGGGGAAGGGGACTCTGGCGGAGTGGGAAAGTGGAAAAAAAATCGGTCGTTGGGAAGTTTTTTTTTTTCTCGGCTGCTGGAGGTCTCCAGCTTGCTCGATCACTTAGGTTCCATTAAGCAGGGCAACCAATCGCGAAGGAAGCCGGAAAGAGATCCGAAAATATCCAGAAATAGTCGCGGGAGGTGGATTCGAACGGGGAAAGGAATCAGAAGTGATGGAGAAGAAGAAAATGGCAATATCTTTTTTACAGCGGGGAAAAAACGCACACAAATGATAGGCCACACCTCCCACTCTGACGTCACATCACGTGCCCTGTGGAATACCACTTTTAACTGGCAATTCCAACTCCATTACTCGACTTCCACTTATTTTACAACGGGGAAAAAACGCACACAAATGATAGGCCACACCTCCCACTCTGACGTCACATCACGTGCCCTGTGGAATACCACTTTTAACTGGCAATTCCAACTCCATTACTCGACTTCCACTTTCCAACGGCCCAAGACCTAGTGGAATTTACCAGGAATATCGTTCTACGCCCCGAATCTCCGAGCCTCGTGAACCTCAACCCAACTCCACGATATTCTATCATGTAAACACGTTTATTTCATACCCGGAAATCGGAATATTCGGATCCAACTTTTTGGTCAGGTGGCTGGCGGAGTGAGTGACGGTGGAAATGGAATACGCAACACTAGTGGAACACTTCGCTTGATTGATTGATTGATACGCAACGCTAGTGGAACACTTCTTGATTGGCTGATTGATTGATTGATTGATTGATTGATACGTGACGCTATTGGAACACTTTGCTTGATTGATTGATGCGTGACGCTAGTGGAACAGTTCGCTTGATTGATTGATTGATTGATACGCAACGCTATGACACTTCTCTTGATTGATTGATTGATTGATTGATACGTGACGCTATTGGCACACTTCGCTTGATTGATTGATTGATACGCAACGCTAGTGGAAGTCTTAGCTTGATTGATTGATTGATTTACGGGAAAGGCTCTGCTGCCAAATTGCGTCTGCCAAGCTCGCACAATTTTGTTCAGACTGAGGATTTATAAAATCTTAACAAAACCGCAAAAGGGAGTATTGGTCAAAGAAGGTAGATCAAACAAGCTACAGGCAAACGTCAAGCGTCGTCAACAATGAAAAAGAGGTAAGATTAAGAACACACGATCCAGAAAAGAGCAGCCGAAAAAATCACTTAGCCGGAAGAAAAGACTCGTGGAGGAGGGAGAGACCCACACTACAAGCAGATACATAACGGGACCATAAAAAAAACCTAACGTACATAAAAAATTTCAGATGCACGAAGAAAACGACCAAGGAGGTGGCGTAAAAAATAAAAAATCCCCTCCTCCAGCGTCGCAGTCGTCGTCTCACGAAGATGCCGCGTGGATATCAACACAATATGGGAGCTAAAATACATCCGTCATCTACGACAAGTAGCTGTCTCGTGTCTCGCTGCCTGTGCGCAGTATAACGGAGGAAGACGTCCGGAGACCCCGAAGAGACGTCCGGAGACCCCGGAGAGACCTCGAAGAGACGTCTGGAGACATCCGGAGAGACCCCAAAGACGTCCGGAGAGACCCCGAAGAGACCCCAAAAACGTCCGGAGTGACCCCGAAGAGACCCCAAAAACGTCCGGAGAGAGCCCGAAGAGACGTCGGAGAGACCCCGAAGACGTCCGGAGAGACCCCAAAGACGTCCGGAGAGACCCCGAAGAGACGTCCGGAGAGACCCCGAAGACGTCCGAAGAGACCCCGACGGATCGACATCACCATTCCATCTCGCTCAGTGAGCTGCACTGGCTTCCTTGTACTCCGTTCCCTCCTGGGTGAAGAAGTCCTCCAGCTGCCATTGGAGAGTCTCAAAAGTCGGCCGCTGCATCGGTTCCTTATGCCAACACACCAGCATCAGATCGTAGAGGGCCTGCGGGCAGCCCTGTGGGCAGGGCATTCGGTAGCCGCTCTCCACTTGGTTCAGCACCTCGGCATTGGTCATACCTACCACATAAAGACACACCAGAGACCGTTAATGATGGAACAACCCGACAGATTAGAGATTTGACGGCGGAGAAACCTTTTCCGGTGCGACATTTTTACGCCCACCGCCTTTTGCTAGTAGGCGGAAATTCCGCCTACTGGTAAAAGGCTGTCGGCGTTTTCGCCAGCCGGAGAAGGAGCGATTGTGTGTGTTTTGAGACTTTTCAACGTTTAATTGTGGTGAGATGGCACGAACCGGGGTAGGGAATGCGTCCGTAAGTGACTAATTCGGTGAGCAAGATTCCAAAGGACCAGACATCGGACTTGATACTGAATTTGCTGTAGTTGGCCGCTTCCGGGGCGGTCCATTTGATGGGGAAGCGAGCGCCGACTCGAGCTTCGTATTCGTCTTCCTGCAAGAGAAGAATAATTCCATGTCAGACAAGAAATCATTGTCAGTTGACGCAGTCAGACAAGAACGAAAAGACAAGAGAGTTTATGAGTCTTCAAAAACTTCAACTGATTCTACAACCCAATCTGCCTGCCTGTCTGTCTGTCTGTCTGTCTGTCTGTCTGTCTGTCTGTCTGTCTGTCTGCCCGCCTGCCTGCCTGCCTGCCTGCCTGCCTGTCTGTCTACGTCAATGCCTACTTGTCTATTTGCCTGCCTGCCTGTCTACGTTAATGCTTGCCTGTCTGTATATCTGTATGTCTATTTGCCTGCCTGTGTATCTGTGAGTCTATCTGCCTGTCAGTCTGTCTCGCTGCCTGCCTGGCTGTCAACAAAGGAAAGTCTTCCTGAATTAGTAATTGATATATTTATACTTCCGGTTAACCTACAAACTGGATCACACCTCGTAAAAAACCTGTTCTAACAAATAGGAAACTGATATACAGGCAAGTCGAGCAAAACGAAACTGATCGATCACTTGGCTGGCCAACTAGCCGCGGCGTCGCAGAAAAACCTTCACCAACCCGTGGAGGGGTCAAGTCAACAAAAGGGTGTGAGCCATATGATACCGTAAAGACCACCGCAATTGTCCCATATCCGCGACAACATATATAACTCAACAAACTTGAGCGCTAGCTACTCTGCCTAACCTCCCCTCTCGTTTGTAGGTCGAGAAGAGTGAAACCACCCCTTAAGACCATCACCCATCAGATTCAAACTCAACCCATCCTCTCTCAGCTCAGACTTACCAAAAAACAGTTTACATATATCAGAGTCAAGTGTTTCAAACCGTATACCTGCCTGCCTGCCTGCCTGTCTGTCTGCCTGCCTGCCTGTCTGTCTGTCTACCTACCTGCCTGCCTGTCTGTCTGTCTGTCTGTCTGTCTGTCTACCTGCCTGATTGTGAGCTTATCCTTACGTCAGTTACTTACCCCAACTTTGATCAGCCGGGCCAGGCCGAAGTCGGCAATCTTGCAGACATGGCTCTCCGCCACGAGGACGTTTCGCGCAGCCAGATCGCGGTGGATGTAGTTTTGCGTCTCGAGGTAGGCCATCCCGGCGGAGATCTGTGCGGCCATGTCGACCAGCTGAACGAGCTTCAGCTGGCGGCCGCGTGGGCTCTGGAGAAAGTCCAGCAGGCTGCCGTGGCGCATCAGTTCGGTGATGATGTAGATGGGCTCCTCCAGGGTGCAGACAGCGTACAGCTGGATCAGCTTGGGATGCCGGAGCTTTTTCATGATGGATGCTTCCGCGAGGAAGTCTTTGGCGTCCATTGTGCCTAGAGAAATGTGAGATTATAAAAAAAGGCAAGGGATTCAAAGTTACAACAAACAGACAAACAAACAGACCCGGCATCATCAGACAAACAAACAAACAGACAGTCAAACGATTAGCAAGAAAGACAGTCAGACAGACAGTCAGACAATCAGACAGACAGACAGACAGACAGACAGACAGACAGACAGGTAGGCAGACAGTCAGACAGACAGACAGTCAAACAGACAGACAGACAGACAGACAGACAGGTAGGCAAGTAGGCAGACAGACATACAGCTTTACGAAATATTGCTCAAACACAAACAAGCAGCCGAATTTTATGAAGTACACTGTAAAACTGAAAACAAACTGAAAGATTAAGAAGACCGTACCAGGTTTTAATGTCTTAATGGCGACAGCGGTGGTGCCGTTCCAAACGCCTTCCCACACCTCGCCAAATTGACCGGAGCCCAATTTGCGAATAAACTTGAGCTGTTCGCGCATGATTTCCCACTGGTCGATCGTGTTGTGCGAGAGACCTGCTGTAGTTGGCCTTTCGACCTGAGAGAAGAAAAAGAGCAGAAAAAGTCGTTAACCATGCGGAAACGCGCACGCCATACATGCCAATAAAAATTCCTCCCCGACATATCGCCTCAGTAAATCTCTGATCAATATAGCTTCCAACTACTATTATAGACTTTTTATTTGGATAAAATTCTTAAAAAAATAAATACCCCGAACAAATTTCGAGAAAACAAGTCTTCATCGTCATTAATTAATCAACCTAGCGATCAAAACAAATAATTCCATCTAATCAATCAATCAACCGATCGATCAAACGAAATAATTCCTTCTCATCAATCAATCAACCAATCAATCAAAACGAAACAATTCCATCTGATCAATCAATCAACCAATCAATCAACTCCTCCCCTTCATCAATCAATCAACCGATCAATCAAAACGAAACAATTCCATCTAATCAATCAATGCTCAATGGACCAATCAATCAGCTCCGCAAGCCGACAGAATGAAAACGTGAGACATCCACGGCAGAAACGTGAGAATGCTCTTCCGATTACGTGAAAAACTGCCTTGTATAACCGCAGACGTACTTCAGCTCGTCTGTCACGAGTGATTTGAATGTCTCAAAAGATGCCTTATGCCGTGATCGGCGATAAAGTCAACAAAGTCTTCCCCACAGACAATGATGATCGCTTTCTCGCTCAATGCATCTCTCTCATACCGGTACTTCCCACATACAGACAGACACAAACACACACACACCTGTACGCATGGTTTCTTCAGATTGACACACAACCCGTCCGCGTCGCCCGAATAGTGTTCCACCAGTTCCTGGAGGGTACGGAACGTGGTCCGCCTGGCGATGAAGAAGCCGCCATCGTCCAGCTGCCGGATGCGGTAGTGCTTGACGGTATCAATGTCCCGGACTGGAAAACCAGAGGATATTAGAAACATTCAAACACTAATATTGCAGAAGAAAGGCAGGCAAAAAGGCAGACAAACTAGAACACGAACAGGCTTCAAGGCAAACTAGCAGACAATGAGACAGACAGACGGACCGACAGACAGACAAATTGACAGACATGCAGGCAGGCCGACTGACTGACTGAATGATAATCAGACAGGAGGCGGACAGATAGGCAGACAGACAAACAGAAAGACAGTCAGACAGACAGGCAGGCAGACAGACAGACAGACAGGCAGGCAGGCAGACAGACAGACAGACAGACAGTCAGACAGACAAACAGGCCATCAGATGGACAGACATTCATACATATCCTTCTACTAAATTTCCATCGGCTGTATCAATGTCGCGAGTGAAGTGCTGACAGAAACCGCTAACGGCCAAGGGTTGCATTTTTTTAGGTATTAATAGCGCTTGACTTTTGAAAACGGGCATATCGAACGCGGGTTCAAATTCAAACATGGACAAAATAAACATACAACTCCACGAGGGGGAAACTGGCACTCAGATGTCCATAGACACAGTTTTCACACGCGCCGGATACGCTGCTGGTTATCATGCACTTGAATTGTTTTTACAGCGCGATGAAAAATGCTAAATTTTTGGAAAGATCAACAGAGGACGGGGAAAATCAATAGTGATTGATAGAGGCTTTTGGCACCGCCGTCCAATGCAATCCAAGTACTCATTTCCTCAGTTCACTTTACGAATTTGTTTTCTATCACCATCAAACAGCCTCAATATACGTTATATCTGTCTGCCTGGGTAACTGTTCAAATGTCTGCCTGCTAGTCTACCCTCCTCTCTGCTTGCTTGTCTGTCAGACTGTCTGTCTCTTTCTGTTTTTGTCTGTCTGTCTGTCTGTCTGTCTGTCTGTCTGTCTGTCTGTCTGTCTGTCTGTCTGTCTGTCTGTCTATCTGGGTAAACTGTTCAAATGTCTGCCTGCTAGTCTACCCTCCTGTCTAACTGCCTGCCTGTCTCTATCGGTCTCTGACTGACTGACTGTCTGTCTGTCTGTCTATCTGTGACTGTCTGGGTAACTGTTTAAATGTCTGCCTGCTAGTCAACCCTCCTGACTGCCTGTATGCTCATTGAAATACGGATGAAAAATACGCATTCCCCAATTACTTCGCAAAGGAACTGCGCCACCCTGACAGACAATCAAACACACCAACTTAATTTCTAAGTAAATCCCTGTGAATGTATGCCAACAAAGGCGTCGCGGTACATTTCCAACAAAGAAACACGCCACACCACACGCACAACGATCATGTGCGACGACGTTCGCCGAACCAAACCAGACAGACAACACCAATTTCGCCGCGACATCCCCGAGGCGGAAAATTAAGTTCCACACAGGCAGAATGAGAACATAACAATACGGTCTCTCCGTCGCGAAAGGCGAAAGGCACGGAGAGAATCGAGCGTAAAAAACATCAAGGCAAGTCAAGAGACAGTCACAGACTCGGGCAGAACAGCGACCAGGCACTCTTCTCTCGTCGTACAGACGACAGACAGGACGACAGAGAGACCGACAGACAGACAACTCGTCAGACAGACAGACAACCCGTCAGACAGACAGACAGACAGACAGTCAGACTGAGTGAAAAACAAACAGACAGACAGACAGACAGACAGACAGACAGATAGTCAGCCAGAGACCGACAGAAACAGGCAGGCAGGAGGGTAGACTAGGAGGCAGACAGTTGAAGAGTTACTACTCACCGGACAGAGAGTAATCATTCTTGCGGCTCTCGCTGTCACGAACCAAAAAGGCACCGTGTTCGTTCTCCGGGAGAAGGAGCTTCTTCTCCGCCTCGATCCGTTTGATCTTGCCAAAGTACCACCTGTCAGAGATATAAAAGCACGTTAGAGAGACAGACAGAGTGATTGGACGGGGGGTGAACCTCGATTAGGAACCAGTTCTGACTGTGCTCTCTAATCTCTATCGTGTATCGAGTACGCGGCGTGAAAATGCGTGTCCGGTGTGTGTCTACGCAGAAATAAATTCTTATCAAGGCACATCCGGTCCCCACACCTACAGACATACACCGCTGCCTGCGCAATCGGACTTAAATTGAAATTCCTTAACATTTTTAGAAGAAGAGAAACCAAACCAAACTGGCCCTCAGAAGAATATCTCCAATTTGCATCTACCGTTTTAAAGAAAGTCTCACTAGTAACAGCTGCATGCTTTCTACCTATTGATTGATTGGTTGATTGATATCCCATTTCAAAGTAACCAATCAATCAACGCCCAGAATCACCATTAAGTAACAGCCACATGCTTTCTACCGCTTGATTGGTTGATTGCTTGGTCGATTGATTGGTTGATTGATTGGTTGATTGATATCCCATTTCGAATTAACCAATCAATCAACGCCCAGAACTGGCATTAAGTCAACTGTTTTATAATTTTCCGCTTACGATTCTGCTTCGATGCTCTTCAATTTGGCCACGTAATTGCTGGGAATGTATCCCTCTTCCCGGGTCCCGCGACTTCGGGCGAACCACCAGTCGCCCTGCGTGTCATTGAGAATGTCCAAATGGTCGCCCTTTTTGAAGCTGAGATCCTCATCCGTCCGCGCGTCGTAGTCGTAGAGGGCGACAAAAATGTTGCCGGTGTTGCCGCCAGAGTCGCGGCCGTCGCCCTGGCCGCCGCGGAAGTCCGGTGGCGGCGGCAGTTGGCCGTGATGGCCGCCGTTCGAGTTGTTTCCGGAGCCCGGAAGTCGCGGGTGACTGTTGGGGAAGTGCTGCGTGACCGGGAACTGGTTCGCCTGAAACGCAGACAAACAACCTGGAGATTCAGACAAAACAGGCAGTCCGCAGACAGAATTCCCAGACAGACAAACCGACAGACAAACCGACAGACAAACAGACAGACAGACAAACCGACAGACAAACCGACAGACAGACAGACAGACAGACAGACAGACATACAGACAGACAGACAGACAGACAAACAGACAGACAGATAGACATACAGACAGACAGACAAACAGATAGACAGACACAGATCAAACTTGTAGGCAGACAAGCAAATGTTTTCAGCCAGACGGGGAAGCTGCTGTATGTCTGAGGCGTATCTTTTTGCCTATTTAGCCTTTGGGGTGTGCGAAAAATATGAAACCGGATCACGGCGAGAGCGGCTGATTATACGGATTGAGTTTGCGTTGCTTTGGAGTGGAGAAAAGAGGCGAACACGTAATCCGCGGACAGTATGAATTGTCAGCGGAACACAACCACCTCCAACAATGCCTTCATTCAACTGAAGAATAAAATAAGCCTACCCTTTTACGGATGAAAAGCAATAACGTACGCGAGGACCACTGCAGTAATAACTGCAGCATACACCGAATTCAGACAACAACAGCACACACAGACAACAGCACACACAGACAACAGCACACACAGACAACAGCACACACAGACACAGACACAGACCACAACACAGACAACAGCACACACAGACAACAGCACACACAGACAACAGACACAGACCACAACAGACACAGACAACAACAGACCCAGACACAGACAACAACAGACAACAGACACAGACACAGACAAAACGGAAGAAATTGGGAGTTCCTCAGCTAGTAATTACACGAGATAAACTATTGGAAAGAGAATGTTACGTCGTAAAAGAAAGAGCAGTCAACGTGGTGAAACTACTGCGGGGAGACAGAATCGGAAACTGACTTAAGAGGCAGACAAGAGACAGGCGAGAGACAGACAGTCAAAACATGGCGGCGATGCTAATTAGCAATTACTTCCGTTTTTTTAACTGCCGTGATTCTAAAGATAAATATCAACTTCCCAAACATCCAATTATGAAAATGTTGGTTTCAGTTACGCAGCGAGGTAAAAAACTTTTACGACTTATGAAAGAACGCAAAGTGGCTAAAAATAGGCCGCAACCAGAGGG